>JAECUM010061360.1:0-25847 GCA_016617855.1 Megalonaias nervosa
TTGCCCCTTTGTTTTTACGTATCTTGTTCTTCTTCATTTTCCTTGTTTATATTTGTTCTTATTTATATTTGATAGCATGCATTTCTTGTAATAGTAATCTTAGCATCATTCATAAATGTTTTTCTGGTGTCTGCATCGTCATTATAATTATTAGCAGCAGCGATTTAAAGGTGGTTATTTTCTTCCATAGGTTGGATGGAAATCCTTTTTAAAAAGAAAAATAAAATAAGTAAGTAAACAACAATTTTCAACGCAGAAATCTGAAGCTGGATTGAACATAGATCGAATAAAAATTATGTGTGGTATCAGTACTCATTAATCATTAATTGTATGTTATTGTATTATTTTGCACGAAGTCCAGAATCACATTTAATAATTGATCTGCACTTATATTCTTTCTCAATTGTAACTGTGGGGTTCTAATAATTAAAAATATGCTTTGATTATAAGTCATGATTGAAAAAATAGTCGAAGTGATACCTCTAGTTTATATTTAATATCTTATTTTATTAGTTCACAAAACGGGGTCATATTTTTCAGTTTCTCGTGGTACTCTTCTAGTCGTTCCTAAGATGAAGAAATGTCAGTATGGATAAAAATCGTTTTCCATTACACCACGTCTTTGAAAGATGGCTTACTGAGAATTCAGTCACTTCAGTGTTCAGTACGATGCAATTGGGGACTTCTTCAAAAGTACAAATATATATAAGAATGCTGCAGTATCGTCATTGGTATCGTGTATTCATGGGTTAGTCCTGGAAATCGTAGGCATTTTATGTAACTGATTTAAATATTTTTAAAGACACACATTTAACCATTTTTACAACTTCTGTGATAACAAATTACTTTCTTGAAATGAAAACAAAATTTGAACATGTTGAAAGAGATTTTATCCCAACAAAATGCATGGGCTACGCTATGGTGGATGGAGAATACTGCGAATTGCAAGTGTTGTCTCCATGTCGAAAGCCCGCAGTTACCCGGTAAGTATGACAGTGCAAAAGACTAACAGGTTCTACTGAATGGAATTTTCTAGATGATGTAGACGATTCCTCACAGCAAGTTTACATGCATGTAATTTAGAATCGATAAACGAATAAGCATATTTTGATTTAAGAAAACAAATCTTCAGTAAATGTCATTGAGTAAGTGATTATAGATATTAATAAATAAGCTAGGTAGGCCTAACGTACCCTCTCCCCCACCCGCCCCCTTTAATAGCACTGTCTTTTTCTTATTTTTTATGCTTCATGATAGAAGAAAAAAATGTTAACATGGCACGTTTTGAGATGCAGTTGCTCTGATGGCTGAAAATTGAAAGGAACTCCAAGTGGTATATTTGGGACACACAATGAGACAGCTGTAGAATGTGGTATAATTGCTGCTATTGGAATCCTTTCTATTTGAAGCGAATGGCTTTGGTACGCATGGGCAATATATATTTGCTCTGTCCATAACAAACAACATTCAAATATCGCAATCCGTTGGCAACAGACATACCCTTAGCGCATTTTGTTTGCGATGGTTTCCATTAGATTACTAACGAGGAAATGTTTGGAATTAATTTTAGTCATTTTGCAAGTCTATTGGGCTATTATTGATGTAACCGCATTCAACTGATCCAATGGAGGAATACAATTTTTACGTTTTATAAGAATCTGTTGTGTCATGTCAGCATCTTTCTCAATCAATTTTTGATGTACCTGTACATAATTAACATTTAGTATTTAGCATTTCTTGTATTAGCTGTAGTATTCAATTTTCCATAGTTTGTTGCTTTAGAGTTTAGGGACTGGCAGAGTAAATCCACTAATCTACCATTTATATACATATGATGTCACAACATTTATTAATTTTGATCTTTCAGTGAATTGGTGTGAATAAAGACATTAAGGAAGAAAATAGATTCACAGAATATAAAAAAAGACAGTGAAACTAGAATCCTTCAATATTTTGTTAATTGATGATTTTTTTCTGAAGCAATAGAATGAACGCTGAGCGGAATGCAATTGTACCGGAATATCCTATGACCTATCACGTAAGTCCGTGACTAGTACGTCTTCTCAGAGAAATTGTAGACTGGTCTATTCTCGCCCCGTTGCATGTACTCAATCAAATCATGGAGATAAATATGTCGAATGAAAGTCATCATTCAAACTTTTGTTTAAGGATTTTCTTTAAAGCTGGCCAGATTCTAAGCGTTTGAGTTTTATGTTTAATGACAATTAATATTAAAAGGTTTATGCAATATTAATCAGAACTGAATACCTGCCTCCTACTTTGTTCTTCAGGTCGTTACAACTTCACACTTCAATGATATTAGCACATTATTTTTAACAACTAAAACTGTCAGTACTTCTGAAAAGTTATTCGCAGTAGTCAGGATAGAATTAATTTTTCTTGTATTTGCAGCCAGTGGGTGCCGAGTTTTGTTTGATTTTGTTCAGTATAGCTGCACCTACTATTTAATTTAATAAGTCATTCCAGTAAATACGACCACTAAAGGTCATATTTAACCGTCAATTATATTTCCTTGGTTTTGATATTTTGAGAATACTTGTTCACATTTCCTGTTATCCACCCTACTGGCGACCCTTTAAACCTGCACAAAATTTTCTATAATCCAGTATTACAATAAAGGCGCCCCTAACTACCGTCAACTGTTACTATAGTTTTGATATCTTAATTTCCTTTGACATTGTTGTTGCTCTCCTCTGAACATTTGAAAGTAATACTGCTTCTTGCTTGTGTCAGTAAATTCATAAAGGGTTGACATAATCCGAATGATATGTAATCAGGGTTTAAGTTTGGGAGAGGATCATATTTTTATTTCAGATGTACAAATGATCTGTATATCATTCGTTTCATTGTGTTTGCTTTTGAAACAATGTACTATATTGTTTGCAAATTTCATAGTCTATCAAGGATGATCGCGTAACCTTTATTCTCTTGCAGTAAAGCAATGTTTTGGTTCCGGTCATTTTCCGTCAAAAACTATTTTTCGATTGTTTTCTGGTGTCCAGTTTGTATTGATCTGAATTTTCCAGTATTAAAGGATAGCCGCCAAGTCTCAGATCAGTGACTTTGATTGTTAAAGGACCTTTGTAAGAAGAAATTTCACACTCACTATTAACAGGATTATCCTTGGCTATTAAAGGGATTATCGTTTGTTATACATATTTAATTTGAATTGTCTTGGCATTTGTCCATGATAATTATATGATATGCTTTTATCACATAATTTTTATTTTAGTGAAAATTATTTAAATAGAAAAAGGAACGAATAATTTTCGTTCATTTCTTGTGGTAAAATATAGTCCCAAACAAAGCTGAACTGGTATTAACGTTTAAAAGTAGATCACACTTTTTACACACTATAAATTAAAGAACAAGCTTCCTTCTGATTAAACAGAACATTTTACACAAAATCATTTTCAAAACAAAATACATGTGATGTCACTTTGTTTGATACCGTACCGGTTAGAAGTACAGTAGACGATCCATGTTTACCCTAAATTGTCACTTTCACAACTAAACATTATATTGTTGCGATGATCATGTGAAAGGAGGATTACTGGATGCAGAAATTCCCAAATTTACTGTAATATATTTGTGACCGGATATTTGCAGTATTTGATGTGGAACGGTAGTCTACAGAAGATGAACTGTCAACAAATTTCATTTTGAGTCCGAATTGCGTCATATATTTACAGCGTAAATATGCCGGGGCTGGATAAAGTTCATTCAACTTGGAGACCTGTTTGTCAGCATTCTTCTGTGAACAGAGGTCAGTTTACTTACTTCTGTAAGTTAACATTTAAACCACACTTGTATATAGGGTGGATTCCATGTTACAAGCATACCACCCCTCAAACTCCACTCCATGCACCCGCTATCAACTGAGCAATACCCTTAGTTTTTCTTGTTCTTCTTGTCTTGGGGTTTTACGCCATTTTTCATATGATGACATGTTATACTTGACAAGTTCCATTTTGAATAGATTGGCCATATTCAGACAGACGAGACCATTTTTCCCCAATTCCCTTTCGTGACTCGAGTCGAAAAATGGCCCCCAAAATGTTCATTGAAAGCAAAATATTCCAGAAGGCGGGGTTAAAACAGTTTTCCCATGATTGCAGTCAATCAGTAAAGAGAACACTGAACAATAACTTCATGGGCTTATTTGGACCAATCAGAATCACATAAAGTGATATGTGACACGTTGTGATATAAAACATATGAAACTGCACATACTATAGGTAAACTGTATCGACTATATGATAAAGGGGATTGAGGCACAAAGTATTTTTATATACCCCCTTTCCTTCACCCTCATCCTGATCGCTCTACCAAGCGACTCATATAGGGAATACGAGAACGCTAAAATGCTTCTAGCGCAGTAGCATTGTTTGTTGTAAAAAAAAAAAGTAAAAAAAGAAAATAAAATAAAAGCTCTTGCAAAGAATTTGGCAGAACTTAAGTAAAACAAGAGTCACTCGAATGGTTTGAGTCTAAACTGGCTGAAAAACCCCATGTAGATATAGCCATCCATTGAGGAGGAGTAGCGATTACAAGACCTTTTAAGATAGTCACATTAGGTGTTAGATCGGCATCATTTGCATTTGAGGCCATTTATATATCCTAAAAGTCTTCTGCAGGCAGCCCCATGGTGAAATGACTTTCCGTCAGAAGGGGGAGCGATAGCAACATTTTTTTCAAGGTAGCTCCAGTTTCACAATTTTTATTTCGGACCAACTAGACACCGTAAGAAGTCTTCTCTGACAATACCATGTTGATATAACTCCCCTATTTAGCTTTGGTAACAGGTCAACTCAGTTTCTTGTTTCATTTTGAATTAAATACTTCCACATTCTTGTCTGCCAGGTTTTGTGATGCCGTTCCGCTACATATCACTCTGTGTCTGGTTAACTTGAAAATATATTCAGTGTTTTCATTTTTCAGCACAATTGTAACTTATTTTATTTTAATACTTTCCCTTAGTAAACAATATATTTGCAGTCTTTCTCTCTTTAATGGTCTCTAAGGCCTATGTGCCTGTCGTTCCTCTCTTATGTTTATATTTTTTCAGCTCCAGCGTTTTTATTGAAAATATATATTACTGTCAAAATGTATTTGTATCCATTATTTTAATTTTCATATTTTGCATGTCAACACATTGTAACTGCCAATGATCATTCACGTGAAATACATACACATTTTTTGGAAGGGAATCTGTTTCTTGCTTGCTTGTGCAATGTAGACGTAGACTGTTCAGTTAACCATTTTTTTCAAAACAGCATCTTATTGCTTTATTCCATTAAATTTGTTCCCACAATTGATTAATATTTTGGAAGAAATTGGACAGTCAGAATCGTAGGAAAGACGTTATAAATACTGTCCTAATGAGTCATTTAAACTGATATAAAAGTACTAGGATCATACTTTGTTACTCATACATATTCGTTCGGTGCCCCAAGCAAAAAGGAGGACCGTCTTAAACGTGCTCTTTTACTGTCGATAATTTGCAACGTTTCCTCAACCGTTCAAATGTATAAATGAAAGATTTCTCAGATTGTATCATTTAAAAAAGAAAATCTGCTACGTACGCTGAGTTGCCATCTGTTATTTACTATCTGCTATTTACTATCTGTTATGGTATCTTTGGTACCATACATCTTATCTAATGGGGGGGGGTATTTTGGTGTAAGATTTGCCGTCTGAATTTTACAATCGTTTAGTGTATATTTGTGATTTTACCCTATCAAATACGTCCTTTATTCGTTCTTCACACTGTAATGTTTTAACTGATATATGAATCTCGATTTTATCATCGATAAATGTAATTTTTTAATCTACAGATTAAAGTGATTGAAATCATCCAAATAAAACCTTTATTATTACTCTCTTTGAACACTGCTGACTTTAGCCACTTTAATTATGTCCACACAGGTAAACAAATCGGCAACTTTTCTTCATACCTACTCTATTTGTTTTGTGTTAAGATCATTATATATTGCATCGTCTCTGAAAGCTGTTGAATAATACAATGTGACTTCATTCATATTTGTAAACAGAAAGAGAAATATACTATTTTGTGTTCACTGCGCTATAATTTGCATTTTTTTCTTAAAAATTTTAATTCTACTGGTCATCAGCTAGAAGAGCCCATATGATGACCTCTTATTTTGTCGTTTGTCCATCTTGCAGCACAAGATGGTTATCGCTACTCATCCCAAACTACATGAAACTTTACACACACATTAATCCTAAGATCAAGTTTTCCAAAACAAAATGGTACCGTTTGGACACTTCATATTACCGCCACAGAAGCCATCTTGAAAATCGTGTTATCACTATCCCCGAATGACGCTTTCATTAAAGGTCTTCTATTGATATCTAGTCAGTTATAGATGAAAGCGGTACCGATCTAACATTAAATATGACAGCGGTGACAGTTATCTTGAACATCTTAATATCGCTACTCCTCCCAAAGTCAAATTAGTATGGATTGTCAGCAGGATACATTTTATCATTTTTCGTTAATCGCAGATGAAACTGGTGACGATATGATTTCCAATATGGCTGCCATAGTGGCCATCTTGCAAATATTGTTATCATTTGTCGTCCGAGTTGGATTGTTCCATCGACATGGCGTTTTCAACAAAATATCTCATCTGATGTTCTACCTGAAAATGGTGCCATCTGACATCTCATATGACCGCCGTGGCAGCCACATTGACATTCTTATTATCACTACTCTACTCCTCCTAAGTGGAAAGTCATTTTTAACTTAGGCTTTCTACAGCAATAATTCTTCTGTTATTTTGTTGGTTTTCAATGACACTAGTGCCCACTTGACATCCAATATGGCCGCCACATCTGACATCTTGGAAATTGTTTTATATAAAAGACAGTCATGCTAACATGAGGTTGACTGCAGAAGATTGTTTATGTTGTCTAGTCCTAAATGCGGATCTGGTATTGAATATAGCCACCATGGTAGCCATCTTAAATTTTTTTATCGCTACTCCTCTTGCATGAAGGAGTATATCGACATGCTTTTTCACCAAAAGACTTCTCATGATATTTAGTTGGTCCTAAATGAGAATGGTGCCGGTTTTACATCCAGTATTCCTCCTACAATAACTATCTTGGAAATCTTGCTATCGCTAATCCTCTTGATTGAATGGTCTTATTGTGAAATGGTTTTCTGAAAGAAAAAAGACTTATGTAGCTGTCAAGCTGGCCCTACTACTTTTATATCCAAATTGGGCCGCTACTTCGGCACATTTGAAAATCTTATTATCGCATAAAAATATTTTCGATGGCTTCGACACTCAGCAGTTAAAAAGATAATACGGTGATATCTTGGATGTCTGGAAATTCTTTTAAGTCAGTTCAGCGTCAATCCATTGGAGAGACTCTTGTTTATTTCAGGTGGTGCGGTATCCCTTGCTAGAGTGGTTATACGAAAATTATACTGTGAAGAAAATTTGTAGTGTTGTCATGTCTCTACATGAAACGGTTAGTAGAAAGAATTAGACTGCGCCAAAGTCATATATCTACATTAATCAAGAGGGAACATAATAAACTCGTGCTGTATTCGCAAAATGTTCAGTGGTACCTCAATGAAGAGGTTAAATAATTCGAACAAAGGATTTAGTTTACACCTGCAGGTACAAATAAAATGTGTTCAAAGTCTGAAAGGAAAGAAACTTCGAGTACCTTCAGTGGGTTTATTCACGAAATCTGTTGATCATAAAGTCAGAGTTAAACTTTATTTCGTAGATAGCCCTGAATATCTAGGCAATCTATCTAATGTAGATAAATATAGCATTTAGGCTTAAGAAGATTTCAAATAATTCTTTCTATAAGAAAAATACTTGAGCGAAAATATGACCTTAATACATACCGTATTTATCTGTATATATCGCGAAACCAGGAACGAAAAGTGTACACCGTGATCAGGTTTGCCGCTGCCAAACATTGTCTGTCATGCTTGCTTAAAATCGTCAGAAGAAAATTCACAATTGGGTGCGAAGCTGCGCATTGTGAAACCAGCTCAAGCGCTTTCAAGGAAACAAAGCCACAAAAAAGATTACACAAAATAAACAAGAACAAAACACAAAATCGTAGCTAGTGTACAGAATCTACATGTTGTTTGCGGCAGATTTTTATGTAGACGATACCAATGAAATATTTCATTATATATATATATATATATATATATATATATATATATATATATATATATATATATATATCTGTCTGCCTGTCTGTCTGTGTGTGTGACCAACACTATTTACAGCAAACGTTTGATTCAGAGTCTACAGTACATGTATTTCCACCTAGTGTTGGCGCTTTAATAGGGAAGATTAAGTATACTTTACATTTTCAACCAAAGGTTATTTTGTGGCTGATAAAGTGGGAGAAATAAAAACCCAATGTTGCACACTTACAGCCGGAAATAAATCGCCTTGTACGTCTTCCTCATGGGCATCCTTAATATGTAAATTTCAACCATTCACGCGTAGGATAGGTTAGAAAATCAGACGGCAAAATTAATAACATATATTTGTTGCCGTCAATAGCAGGAAATGAGTTTATATGTATTTTCACTCATTTACCGAGAAGTTTTGAGAAATTAGGTGAATAAGTACTTTCATGAATACACTAGACTTACTTATCTTATCGTGTAGCCTTTTCGTTACCTTCACTAATATAAGTACATTTAATCACATAATATTTTGGACTTGGAGACATCTACGTTTTGATTCTGTGAAAATCTTCTTTTGAATACCATTCAGAAGATTATTTTCTCTTTAATCACTGTTAGGATTTTAGAAAAATGAAACAAATCCATTTATACTTCTTAAATAGTTAAGGCCTGGGAAATAATAGTATTTGATAGACAGCTGTGCTAGACTAAAATACCACGAAATTCATCTTGAAATCGGAAGTGGAACATTTTTCACCGCGAAAAACAATGCTTAGTATTCCAACTGGAACATTATGAGTGTGTTTGTTCCTGAGATAGGAGGGATCAAGGAACCTAAGATTCTATGGACAACAACTACTCGTATACTAGTGTGCACCGGACATGTAACCGTGGAACACATCTCACCTCTGCTAAATTTGCATAAATTCTTTGATTCGTCTGCTTGCGTATTTTCCATATTAACGTATAGATTTACCATGTATAGCTTATACAACAATCTTAACTCATTTTCCTGTAAATTACTCCCGCTTTTAGCTCTTATTCACAAGATTTTTTTTTTTTTTAATTAGGAGCCTCTAATTCCTAAGGATAAAAATGGTGTCAGTGTTTCCGCCTGTGCCTCCCCAGAGTCCACTTGCGTTCACAGGCATAGTTAGCCCTGTTCAAGGATTAGTCCTACTGTCGGTTCTAGCTGTGCTTTTCCAGGGTAAGACAAACTCTCTCTCTCTCTCTCTCTCTCTCTCTCTCTCTCTCTCTCTCTCTCTCTCTCTCTCTCTCTCTCTCTTTTATGGTTTTCATTAACTGTTCATGACTGGAATTTCGATGACTTCTTACATTTATAATATCTAGTTTATTTATTTGTTAATGTATTTTTGGATAATTTCAAATACAGCAAATGTATTTAGTAGTTTTGTATACCGGCCCATAATACTTATAAAAAAGCAAAATATATTGCTGGAACAGAGCGCACACAAACAACGAGTGATATGACTGCAAATATGCACCACAACCGTATTCAGTATTATATACATATAAAAGAACAGTCTTTCTGGCATTTTAGCCTACTCGCCTTTTGCAAACATATATATATATATATATATATATATATATATATATATATATATATATATATATATATATATATATATATATATATATATATATATATATATATATATATTCCAAAATTAAGTAATGACAGACACATATCAAACAATATACAATACAAAACTGGTGTCTTGGCATCACCTAGTGTAATTGAATATGCATATAAAACTGGTATCTTGGCATCACATAGTGTAAATGAATATGCAGTATAAAACTAGTATCTTGACATCATCTAGTGTAACTGAATATGCAATATAAAACTGGTATTTTGGTATCGTCTAGTGTAACTGAATATGCAGTTGTATGGATCATCAAAACGGTTGACGTATGCGTCAAAATATGAATAATTATTATATAATCTACGTAAAGTACTTTTAAAAATAAAACTACTGGTAACTAGCAAACCATCTGAAGAAAACGAAAAGTAAAAGAATAAAATAAAAGAAAGAATGGAGTAAAGACATAAAACTCACATTAAAAAGACAAGACAAATGTCAATAAGGCGGATGTGGTACAAAGAAGAAGCTAAGCTTCTTAATAGCAATACAATAAATATATTTCTGATATGGATATCTATTTGCAACATAAATGTAAAATAGCCTTTCTCTACTGGACGTTTCAAGCGTAAAATGCTAGTTTTTAACAAAATTGTCTTTCAAAGAGTTGCTTTACTACTTATAGGTACATATCAACAGCATAGCCTATATCTTGTTGCAATCATACTTGTCCGGTAGCAAGTGATTTTAGAAACGTTCTTTATTCCTTCTACCCATGAAATTTTATTTGGGTTTATTATAAATTCTGCTGATAAATTGTCCTACACAACTTGAGTATATTTCCTACTGCTAGAATTTACAATATGTAATAAATGTTTAATAATGCTATAGAGTCTAAGTATTCTACATGGAACGCTTCCCAATTCTAAATGAATTCACACAACAACATGACCATATGTCAATCTCCAGTTTTCTCCAACATACGATGGACCTGAAGCAATTAAAATTTCAAGTCAATGGCATAAAATGTTCGGAAATATATCAGAAAATGTATACAAGTGTTCGTTTAATCGAAACAAAGATTTCATTGGTTCTGCTGCTAAAGTTTTGTCTTCTTCCACCAATGAGCCACTCATCATAAATTAATTCCCAAATATACAAATTTACCAACAATTAGACGCATTATAATTATATTGCATTAGATACTGCAAAAGATCATGAACTTTGTCTTCTTGTGGAGGCATCGTACAGAATAGCAAACCGGCCAAGGTACCAGGATTAACATCGGACATGCTATCCTTCCCACATTTAGGACTCATCCATTATCAAGTCATCTTGGATATAAATACGTTTCTCTGAGATCCTCGTTAGCGTTGCCTAAGCAAGGAAAAAGATGTTTGTCTCCTGCAGTTCTTGAACCATTCTTGCCACGATATAGACAAAATTGACCTACTATCTCTATTGCAATCTTTATAAAGACTAAACTAAGACTGACCAGTCACACCGTTGGCAAAGACCTGTATCTGAACAATGTATTTGCAACTTATGAGACCCAGCGTCTGGCTTGACATTTCATGTCAAAAGCATTAGAAAGGAAGAAATAAAAAGTACAATTGCACCAATTATGCTTGTCATCCATTCCTTTGGAAATATATACAAGTCAAACATTTTGTTAAACAGGATCAGCAGGAAGGGTGCAGTATCCTTGCAAGTTTTTTCGGATGAATTTAAATTTCTAAAATAATCAAATAACCGAGAACCAATATATGAGAATTGTTTCTAGTTACATTATTACATGATTTTACGTTCTGTTCCAAAACAGCAGCAGGCAGGGTGAACCCTACAAATTGGTTTCGAGCAAGTTTTTCATAAAATAAAGGTTCCTACAGGGGCTGAAAAATAATGTCAATAACGCTAAACCGAACCTCCTAACTTTTATTATTACCGTATAGTTTGAAAAACGGATAACAAATCGTTTGGGTTAGCTCATTT
The DNA here is from genome assembly GCA_016617855.1 of Megalonaias nervosa. Classification (NCBI taxonomy): domain Eukaryota; kingdom Metazoa; phylum Mollusca; class Bivalvia; order Unionida; family Unionidae; genus Megalonaias; species Megalonaias nervosa. The sequence goes on from JAECUM010061360.1 coordinate 11,815, forward strand.
TTGTTATTTTATTTTTGAATCTTTGTTTTTTATGTTATAATGCGTTTAGTTTACTCGTCGGGTCGCTCAATTTTTGTCGTTCACCCTGCCTGCTGCTGTAATTAACCAAAGATTTTATCCAGACCTACACGATATCTAGATCTTGGATCATGTAGATTTATTGTTATATATCCAAATGGAATAGCCTGTGCTTGAGCAAAAAAGTTTTTGAACTTCATCATATCCATATCCCCTGAACACCAGGTATAGTAAATATTTTTAACGTATAATTATCTATTCCATTAAATACAACTAAAATATTGCAGTTGTCTCTGATCACCTTCGGTATTTGTGTATAACGCTGAGTGACGTATATAACGTCTGTATTTTTGTGTCTACCTCTGGAAAATATTCTAGCTGGATTTGTTTGTTTATCTAACATAACGTCATCATATACTACTAAATTATTAATAAATCCATCGAGGTCATCTACAGATGGAGCCTCATCAATGTCGGTGATAAAATCGATAACATCATTATTTTTATCTTCTTCATTAATTAATTTCGCTTTCTCATTAAAATCTTTAAGTACTTCGTAACAGTGTTGATCATCTACAGATGGTGCTACTAAATACAATTTACTCCATTTTAACCACCTCATTATTAAATTTAGTAATAGTTGTGTTTTACCCGATCCAGATGGACCTAATATAATCATTCTTATCGAATTTGGTAATGCTGGATGATGCTTCACTGGCTCCTGTTTTCGTGTCGCCGAAAAGTCAATTGTATCCATATAATAAATAATATGAGTCTATATTGTGTTCGGTGTAAAATTCCTACACCCACTGCTGAATTAACTACAATAACAACGAAAAATAAACGACGTGCTCTGACAGGCAAATGTGTAAAATGTGGCACGAAGAAATACAAATTTGTCAAAATAAAGACAGGTGGAGATATTGCCGCTTTATTAGGAAAATTACCAGGAACTCCGTGGGCTAAATACCCCGGTGAGAAACATATTCCTGGATACAATTATTGTGGTCCTGGAACTCGACTTGATATCCGACTTGATAATCAAAATCAACCAAGATCAGGAGAGTATCCAATAAATAAGATTGATCAAGCGTGTCATGTTCATGACGTTGCGTATAAAAGTAAGGATTTACAACAACGACATCTCGCAGATGTGAAATTGATTCATGTATTAAATTCTATACCTAATAAATCTGTCAGAGATAAATTAGCTAGTTTTCTAGTAAAATCTGCCATGAAAAGTAAAATAATGTTAGGGGCTGGTAATTAATTATATAAATATTATAATGGAATCCATTTATTATGGCCCAAGAGGATATTGGAGAGGCAGATCAGCTATTAGTAAATTATCTGAAGCAGCAAAAGTCTCACATTCTGTTGCTGCAGCGTGGTTAGCACGACAGGCAATATGGCAAATTTATCTACCACCACCTAAAAAAATTCAGTATGCACATTTTGATGTCAGCGTCCCTAATGAGGTTCATCAAGCAGATATTTTATTTTTACCACACGATACCATTAAAATTGGTAGACGTCAATCACGCACGTACAAATACGCATTAACTGTCGTTGACGTTGCAAGTAGATATAAAGAAGCGGAACCATTATCAACAAAGACAGCGTCTGAAGTTGCATCTGCGTTTGAACGAATTTATCAGCGAGGACCTTTGCGATGGCCACAGTTATTACAGGTTGATCCTGGCAAAGAATTTCTTGGAGCAGTATTATCGTTGATGAAGAAACATAACGTTAAAATCAGACGAGGACATACTGAAATTCATCGTGATCAGGCAATCGTTGAACGATTTAATCGAACACTTGCTGAGCGGTTATTTGGATACCAATATGCAAAGGAAATATCTACTGACTTTAAATCCGGTGAGAGATCTCGTGAATGGGTTGCAAGGTTACCAAGTGTGATAGCTGCGTTAAATAATGAAATTACTCGTTCAACTTCCATGAAACCTTCTAATGCGATCACAAAAAAATATATACCCCGTAGCAATGACAGACAACAACCTCAACCGGTATTAGGTAATGTAACTGTAAGATATTTATATGAACCTGGCGAACTTGAAGGTGGTAAAAAAAGAGCAACTGATCCTATCTGGAGCGTGACTACACATACAATTTCTAGTGTGGTTAGATCCACTGGTAGACCTCCAATATACAGATTAGATTCGACAGCCCCTCAACGTGGATTTGTACGTGAACAATTACAGGTAATTCCTAAAGACACACAATTACCACCACATACAATTACATAACCAGAACCTCTACGTCGATTACATTCAAGACAGGTCAGCATCACATTATTACGTGTATGACCAAGATCACTATTAATTCTGTCTACGGTAAATTGTCTTGGATTATTATTCGAATATTGCCATAACATATTACAGTTACAACTTGCACAATGATTATTTTGTTGTTGTTTTAGTGTTACAATAAATTCAACATCAATATCAAAGTCACGCTTATTTTTTTTGTTACATTGCTTATAACCAGATAGTTTTTTTCTTATTACGTCATTATTAACAGTTTGATTATTATTTTCTGTAAAATTCATAATAACCCTATGTAGTTGAGATATTCTTCTGACTCTAGAAACTGCGAGATAGACTAAATTTGACCATTCAATCCGATCATCTATAATCCAGATATTTGTATCAGAAATAGTTAACCCCTGTGACGAGTGAATAGTTATAGCGTATCCTAACGTCCACGGTGATTTATTCATACTCAGCGCATTCTTAACAACATTAATATCGACTAAAATAATATCGTTCAAGACAAGATTCTGTATTCCACCACCAGGAATTTCAACATCAATATTCTGTCGTCGAGTATCTGTTGGGCGATAACACAAAGGTACAGGTAGATCTGAAAACTTTTCTTTATGTAACAAAAATAATTTATCCTGTAGTTCATCACGAACTATCTTTCTACTTGCAACTATTAAATCAGCGGGATTCCATAAATTTAGAAAATCATTCATAGAAGTCTCTGGAATTACTCCTCGCATTATTTCACATTGTATTTTATCCGGCTGTAGTCTGATTAATCTTTTAAACTCCTTCAGCGGTTCATCAATAGCTCTATGGTCATCATTTATTTCTTCATAATAATCTACGTTATTCTTCAGCCATTCATGTGGAGACTGACCAATAAAGGGTGGTGGTTGACCATGATCACCACACATTATTACAGCAGTATTCTTTGTCAATAGCCAATCAAGAAATGTTTTTAATATTTCTAACGACACAGTGCATATCTCGTCCCATATAATATATTTAGGTATATATTTCTCACCCATTCGTTCAGGAGTCCATGTGTCTCCACACCATCTAAAGAAACTATGATAAGTACACGATTTTACTCCTCGCTCTTTTATCTCTCTGGCAAGTTTATGTGTCGGTGTCAAAACAATTATATCTGAATTATTATTCATGAATAATTTAATCACACGCGTTGTTTTACCTGAACCACCGCATCCATTAAGATAAATAGTTTTATGTCTAGCCACAGGATCATATACAGATGGTGCTGATGACTTTGATACTTGATTATTATTTTTGTAATATATTTCCTTAATTTCAACGTCGGCGGATTCAGAATAACTAAGTATATTTTCTTGTTTTATTCTCCATGATCCCCATTCACCATTACCAAGTAGCGGTTTTAACAAATCTGTATATTTTTATTTATATAAAACGAATCCGTGGCGACTCTGACAGCATCACGAGGAAATCTATTTATCATAGACAGTAGATTTATAGAAACATATGCCAACATAGATGATCTTAAATGAGTAAACTGCGGTGAGTCACCATCAAGATAACTCACAATTGTACCTAGTTTGGTTCCGTCTAACAAATAAGCATTACTCCGATTTATAAATGTATTTTTTCTGTTGTATCAGCTATTATAAAATCGAGTTCAGCATCGTCCATAATCAATCTTGTATAGTGTCTTTTATGATCATAGGCTCCTCCTTGAGTAAATTTACCAATTATCTTTCTACCAAGATCTTTTGCAAGTTTTTCATCGTGCTCGTCTCTGCATATACGTATATTATTAGTAATTTTAATAATATCATCTTCATTAAGATTAGGAAATTCTTTCCTGACATCATCAATATTAAATCTATTTGGTTCTGGTAACCAAACTTGCTTCTGTGGACTATACGATATAATCGCCTCACTCACCTTCAATAATGTTAAAATTCCAACATCAAGCATATATCGCAATAGTACTATTGGAACCCAATATTTTTCTGAAAAATGTCTTCCAAACCAAGGATAAGTAATCGGATGGAGATTTTCTGCAAATTCGAATGATTCTACATGAGCAAATCCGGTTATGTCAAAATCTGGTAATTGTCCGTTTATCGCAACCCTGGTCATTTCGTGTGATGGATGTCCGAATCTCTTAAAGTATTCAGAACATTCTCCGTATCCAAGAAAACTCCCCGGATAACACGCTACCGTATCAACGGAGATAACGTCATTACACTTATATTTAGTATTCCATAATCCTCCGTGTCCATATTCTACATAGCTTTTATGAATATCTTCAAGAAATTCCGATCGTGTTGGTTTCCATAAATTTTTCTCCTGAGCGAAATGAGCTGCTACGGATGGAACTGTAAAACAATTATTTAATAATTGTCTAACATTGACATCGTCTGAAGCATATTTTAGCGCAAGATGTTCCATTTCTACATTAAGAGATTCTGTACGGTAAATATCACCATTAGGCCGTACAAACTGATCGTAATGATCATATTCTGAACTTTGAAATAACCAAACGGATACAAGGTCACTTTTACTGATATTTTTGATAAAATCAAATATATATCCATCATAAAATTTAACTGCTCTATCTCGTGGAAATATTGTTACTGCTGAGGTCCACGCATGCGAATTATGATCAATAATATCTATTGGAGCTCCATTTTTTATGTATTTTGGTTTATATAAAATCTCTCCAGTTAACGTCTTTACTGTTATTGGAAATCTTAATTTCTTTTCTAGATCAGCAACATCTTTAATAGATGCTCCAGTATCTTTAACTGATTCTGCCCACATATTTATTTTTTTACGCCTTAAATCTGTTAAACCATTACCACGTATCGCATTTATGAAATGTTCTGTAACTCGTTCAGCTACACAGTTTATTCTTGACTCTGACAGCTTCATCGGCTTTAGATCCCCGACGTTAGGTTTATTATTCAGCGGATATATTGCATATACAACTGCAGTAACTGGATATGCACGTTCATAATATGCCTTATCAACACCGGTTAGTATTGCGGGTTTAGATATATTATTTAAGAGAACAATATTATTTCCTGATTGTATGCGTACTGGATCGCGCTTGTCACGAATAATCCAAATATCTTCTTCTGTATTTACAATAAATTTTATTAAAATAAAATATTTTTGATCATCAAGGTGATTAATAATTACTTTTCCCCGTTTGTCATTCATCATATTAGTAACATTTCCAACTCTGAATGTTGACCATACATGGGCAGCACCACTATTACGAAGTTCCTTCTTGGCTTCACGAATACGTTCGGTTACATCCTCATCCGTTAATGCCAGATCTTGCATCAAAGTACTAAATTTATATTCTGATAGTCTGTCAAGATCGAATCTAGCTCTTTTAGGTTCAACTGCAGATAATTCGTTCATATAATTAAGACAAGTATTTAAATTAAAATTTTAGTATATATATAATGCTTGAAACAAAAAACAAATGTGCTTGGCTCAAAATTGGATATACTTCTCTTTGTAATAAATCGTGCGTGAACAAATACTGCGGAAATCATGCACAAAGTATCAAAAATGGAAGTACAGGACCAATACCATGTGTGCAATGCGGTGGTGGAGTTAGAGGAAAAACTCAATTGTGTTTAAAATGTGGCGGAAAAAAATACAGAGAACTAAAACGATATTATGACAAAAAAAAATAATACATCGTCAGGTAAATCTCCTATAAAAACCGTAGAAGATTATCTGGTTAGATTTCAAAACAATGATTTAGACAAATAATATTATATATATAAATGGAGCAAAAAGAATTTGTAAAACATTCAGTATATACAAATTATGAAGCATCCCGAGATGGTGTAATCAGAAACTGTAAATCAAAAAACCCAGTCGGTAGTCTTAATAATGGTTATTTTGGATTTAATGCTGGGAGAAAATATTATCGATCAAATAGATTCATTTACGAGTGTTATTTTGGGGTCGTTAAAAATGGACTTGTAGTTGATCACATTGATGGAGATCCCAAGAATAATAATCTATGTAACCTGCAAGCTATTACACCTAGTCAGAATTCTGCACGTGGAAATACAGGAAGGTGTAAAGCATTTAAAAAGAGAGCTATTAAATCCATAAATACAGAAACATACCAAGAAATAATTTTTCCCTCAATTAATGCGGCTGCAAAACATTTTAGCATACATCCACAATCAGTACAACGTGTCGCAAATAAAACATACAAATCTGCATATTCATTCAAATACGATCAGCCGACAATATTTGAATATATCTAACTCTGTACTCTTAATAAATAAATTGTATATAGTTCGACTCTATATTTTGCCATGGGTACCTTCACCGTCGCTGCTCTCAGTGTCACTTTCATTTTTGACAGAATCAAATAACATAATCTTTCTTAATTGCATTACACGATTATCCACAATCTTCTTTTTCTCGTATTCACGAGATAGTTCGGATCTAATATTTTCGATCGAACGTGCAAGAGGCGCAAATAGCTTTACCTGTTTTTCATTTACCATTGCCAAGGATTCTAACATAGACTGATAGATTAATTTTACGAATTTATAATTGGATGGTAATGTGTATTTATTTTCAAATTTTCGTTGTTTTAATATTTCATAATCGCATAATATTTTTTCAGGATCGAGATTATCAGAGAGATTTATTCCATTATGTTTTAATTTTTTAATAGCAGAAATAATATCATTAATGTTTTCTTGGTTCATTATATATATAATTATTTCTTTAAAATAAAAAATAATATCAGTCTCTGAATAATTATTTAAAAAAATGTAGTCCCCATAACCCTATGTGAACCTCTAGGTTGCCATATGACATCCTAGCAGAATCAGAAGGTCAGGGGACTGTTTTTTGAGGACGGTACAAACACATAATTGTATGATTATGATTATGATTATACATATGATTATGATTATGGTTATGATTATATTTTTTGCAGACGGCACAAACATAAACTTAATTCTAAGGACAGCACAAACCCCATGTTATCCCCTAAGTTGGCAAACAACATCTTAGCAGGATCAGAGGTTACATATAAACTTATCCTAATGACATATGATTGTATGGTTATGAAATATATACAAATGGTGATGACGGGTGAATCTTGTCTACGTCCAACAGATTTTGTACACTCTCCCCCCATACAAAACCCCGGGGAGTGTAAAAGGTACACCCCTCAAGGGTGTATGGTAGGAGAGTGTATTTTGTCTGTTGTGGATTTCGAGGAAATTCTCCGGGTTCCCCCAATTAAATAGCATCCGTCGCCAAATGCAAGATAAAATATCTTTAGCATTTTTGGAGACTCGAACACACGAGAGTCTGCACAACTTCGATCTACGTCCAACTGTCTTACCACTTCGGCCACTGCTCTCTTATCAATAATACAGTTAAATTTAAGTATATAAAAAATATTTGCGCTATCTCACAGGACTTGTATTACTAATAGAATGTAGAACTGTACTTCAATTTTTCAAAATTCATAAAATAATTGCACGTATGAGTTATAGTTCGTTAAGGTAACAGACAGACGGACTAATACGCTATACACGTATATACAACTGGGTTTGTACAGGTAACGACGTAGTAGTAAGGGAAATAATCGTTTAATTGACTCCGCAGAGAGAGATAGCCGAGTTATCTCGCTTTATTATATATACAATTGCTTTAATCATAGGAATTGATTATTATTCATATATTTACTCATCAGATTATTTTTTTGCCCCTGATTATTTAATCAGACGTTCTACGAGCGTATATACAAATTAATATTAAGAGACTCTCCTCGTAGATCCAAAATGTTTCCTGTTTGGTCAGTAAGTTTGAAATTTATTCTTGACAATAATGGATTATATACACGTAGATAAACTGAATTAATTGGCTCAGATACAATTAACCACCCGGGTGGATCTTTAGGACTGAATGTATATAGTATATACCCCTGTTGGGCCTGGTTAGACTTTGAAAGATCTACTTGATAACTGTCATCAATTACGTCACATACTAGATTGACCGCGATCGTAGATGTTATATTAACAATACCAGGTGAGATATGACGACCTCCACCATGTAGATCATTATTATATTTAAGAATAGTTGGTGTAGGTATTAATTTTTTCCATGAATCACATATTCTTTTAAAATGTTCATCAATAAGATCATTAACGGACTTCTTTAGCTCTTCAGAGTTAAATCCAGGAATTACAAATGTTGGTAGCTGTTCTTCTGTGATTCCATAATATTTAAGAAATACTGTTTTGAATAAACGTTTATAGCTTACTCGCTGAATAGGATCATCTTCATTAACTATATAAGTACTAAGAAATCTATCTACCGGTACGTTTAATGTTTTTTCTCTGTCAACGATAGCCTTATTTACATATTCTAAATTTGATGCAACCTGATTCAAATGTTGTATTGTTTCAATTATTTGATTTTTTAAGTCATCGTTGTAGGAAGTGCTGATGTTGGAAAATAAATTTCTTAGATCATTAAGTACACGTCCGTGTTCAGATTTAATTGGTCTTGATTTTGAGTTAATTTCTTCAACATTAATTGTTGCTATTCTTGTTGTACCTTTACCCCGAACGAAATCTATAAAATGAGTATACTGTGCATAACCACGATAAGCATCCGGAGTCTCTATAAACGGATAAGTTTTTCGATATTCTGGAAGTTTTATAAATTTTTCAACATCTACGACGAAATCAGATCGTTGTGGTTCTGGTGGTCCTTGATAAACCGGTGGATCTTCAGACCATCCTAATACTGATCTAATCGAACTTTGATAAATATCTACAGAGTAATCAGGGGAATTTATTTCAATAACCGCTGATAATGTCGGTTCGTAGACAGTAATTGCTATTTTTGATTCTTTTCCTGTAATAGATTTAATTCTGCGTTGGAACTCATCATTAATCTGTTCTATTTGATAACTGCCCGTTGGAATAGCAACTACTTGCCAATCAGGAGTTACATCAGGCTTATTCTTATTGGCGAATACTACTGAATTATTTGGCTGTAGTCCACCAAATGGTTTTGATCTAATATTTGGCCAGCTATAATAAACCCGTAACTGTGCTAATGCTATTTCTTTTGCAGGAATTGATGTTGGAAAATTAACACTAAACTCAGGATTGGTCGAACTTAACGATATCATAGTAGTTTTTGACGGAGTCGTATTAGTGACGATCTGCTGAAGTAACTCCCTGTCTGTCATTATTATTATCATTATTATTTAATTCATTAAAATCATTAGCGATCACCTTAAATGCGTCATCATAGGTTTTCATCATCATCGCAAATTCAGTATCGGATATTTCACCATCATTGACACACGAAGAAACGTACAAAGATAGTTTAGAACATGCCTCTGCCACTGTATGTAATTTAATCATATAATCGTGCAATTTAGCATTTGTACAGGTATCTATCTTTTTGGCTATAATACCGAGAACACCAGCAATAGTCGTTGATGCTGAAATAATAATGGTTATAACAGTAGGTGCTGTCATCGTCAATGTTGATAATAATAATCCTGTTCCAGCAATAACAGCAGAAACCGAGTAAACAACTACATCAATAACAACTATACGCCTTTTGTATTTTTTTATTTTCGTGTTATAATAGTCGATAAAATTATTTAGTTTAGTCAGACGCTCACATACCTGATTGCATCTGTAACGTTGAACGTCGATGCGAGACTGAGGTTCATCCATTATACTAACAACGTCATTTAATTAAGTTTCAGTTACGAATTCTAGGCACCACCAGTAACGTCTCGGAGGCATTTCCGTTGATATTAACGTAAAGATTTCCTTGATGTTCTTGGTTAGCATCACCAATAGAGGATTATAATATACATTTGGTGATAATGAAGTTGCCGCAGTAATTTCCGAACCGTATATAGATAACCTGTATAACCCAGTTACTTCTGCGGTATGTTCGAGTGTGTTATTTTGTGGTGTCCATGTTGATGATCCTGATGCTACTGTGTACACGACATTTTTAATTTGTCCGTGTAGAATTTTAATCAGATTAGTTTTTTGAACAATATTAGGTATTCCACTGACAATATCATTGAGTTTCATGTTAACGTCGGAGAGTTTTATGTCAACGATTGGTGGATCACCAAAAAAATCTTTAATGGTTTTGTTTATATTTCTACGAAAATTTAAAAAAGTTTGTACGTGATTAGTAAAAGTACCATTGAGTGTGGTCATTTCATTATTGATTGTAGCTAGCGAAGTTGTTATAGGAATGTTGCTATCGTCTACATATTTCTTCGTCGCAGCATCAAAATCATATTCTGGTGTTCTAAGATTGTTAATACCATTATTATTCATATTAAGAAATGCACGCATTATACCGCCGTTGGCCAATACGTATTTAGATTCTTGATCGTCGACATATTTCTTTGTTGCGGCGTCTGTATCTGCGGTTGGGTTTCCAAGGTCTATAATTTTATTTTGATTCATAATAATGCTACCCGTAAATGAATCACCAGCTTTCTTAATATAATCGCTGACTGACGTACCGGAATCTTGTATTTTACCCTGATCAGTAAAAGTAACTATATTATTAACAACCGCATTAGGAACTCGTATAAGTACATCTGGCAGTTGTATATTACTAGTTTTTAATCGTCCTTCCTTATCCTGAAAAACGACTACTTCGTTTTGATCCACACTGGTTATGTTTAATAAATCATCAATCTCATTTCTGAGCTGATCGAGAGTTGTATATTTAGATAAATCAGCTTGCTGCTGAGCTTTACCACGAGAAGATCTTCCATAAATATCTACCATTATATTTACTAATGTCTGTTTAAATGTGACAACGTAGTATATTCATGTACAACTTTGTGGGGTGGTTTTGTTGATTTTGATACAGTATCAAGTACGTTAAGTACTTCTCGACCACATATTGGTGGGTCAGTTAATGTTTGTGTCGGTAACGTTGAATACCATATTGGAGTACTTTGATCGCCGCTAATATACTTTAAGAATTCTTTTGGTGGAGCTAGTCCATATGAATCAAAATAAATAATTCCACGTGGATCAATTGCATATCCGACCCAATGTGTGCCTGGACCAGAGTTTTCATCGAGATTAATAATACCGGTTTCAATATTGTTCGGTTTTTTTGGCAATTGATCGCGCATAAAAGCTCCTCTAAAATTTTTTATTTTTAATTTTTTAGCAGCATCTAGTAAATCAAAATTGGACATAGGAGATATCAGTAAACTGTCCCTGGTAATCTTAGGCCTTTTCCGTACCATGAATGTGGAGTCCCTGGCAATCTTAGACCCCTTCCCTTTTTTTTGATTCCCTTTCCTGTTGCTTTCTTTAATGCCATTTCAGCAGCGGTTCCAACGGCACCTAATGCAGCTGCTTTTGCAACAGCTGGGGCTGCAGCGGCTATTAATGCTGGTATAGCAGCAAGAAGTGGAAATATGCCACCCGTCTTAATGATGTCTTTAATGGCATCGCCAGAAAGATTAAGTTTTGTACCTTTATTTGATTTTTTGGATTCATTGAAATGCCTGAGCTGACGTTCTGTAAGAGATAATTTATTTGAACCGCTCATCTGCTCTTTCTTTAGAAATATTTTTAATCCACAGTTATTTTTTGATGCTGATTGTATCCTTTTAATCTGACCAGGAGTCAGACTAACATTAACGTGATTATACGACATTATAATATTCATAAACGATCTAATTACATGTTTTCTACTGGAGCATCAACGACTCTCATTCGTCCACCAGCACCTTCAAGTAACATCGATTTATCGCTGAGTATGACAGCAATTGCTCTGTAATTGGCAACAGCTCCAATATCTCTATTAACATGAGCTCGAAAATGTATATCGACTACAGATTGTCTGGTTAAATCTAAATGTTCTAACGAAAAGTAATAAATTGGATATAAAGTTGTAAAATCTAACTGTGATATTTGTAAACCAGTATCAATATTTTGATCACGGCCCATGAACGTCATTAATCGATGATATGCACGTGCTACATGATTTTGATCGAAATTCAACAATATATCCTCGGATGGTTCTTGATGTCCATTTATCCTTAAAGAAACCTCGGAAACACCAAGTTTGTCAAATATCATTATGCTTTCATCTTGATCGTTTACTCGTTCAGCATTTTGAAGCGCAATAAATATATGTCGCGGTGCAGAAACACCTTGTTGTGATGCTATTTGCCATGTAAATAAACCATTAATATTACTCTGGATAACATCTGTGGTCATTGTCAACCACGATAACAATGATTTACCGCCGCTGCCCATGAAAGAGAATAACCGATCTTCTTCAGTTATTGATGGAGTCATCACTGGCATCCATAATGAAAGTTTTGTCAGAATTACTCTACCAGCATCAACTGCACCAGGTCGCCAGATTGCATCATTGTCGGTTGCTTTTCGTACAAGTATAACCGTATGTTTGGCTCCAAAGATGACTTTCCTGACATTTCTACAGAATCCAAATATATGTGAAAGTGGAATTGCACATGAAAATGCTCTCCTATCACCTTTTAACATTGATTTACGTACTGCAAATCTTAAATTAAAATTTGCATTCATCGATAATACTGCAGGTACATCTGCAGCTCCTCCTGCAGCTCTCACATCACCTACATTAACATTTCTACTTTCTGGAAAATCAGTTGTATCCTTTGCAAACATCATTGACGGGCCAGCCGATCTTGAATAATCATCGCTGTATCTAGCAAGACCCAATATCGTTGTGGCGACGTCGACGTCCTTCTGAATTGATTCAATATTTTTTCCGTCAGTCATGTACGTAGCGCTGTCAAATAACGCCATAATACCATTATTAACAAAACCAACAATAATATTAGCTCCATATGCTACTGGTGCTGCAGGAGCAGCGTTATTTAAAATTTCACCTTCTACTTCAATAAAAGCCTCAGCGGGTAGGAAATACCTACTTGTATCCTGAACCTGTAGTTCAATTCGTCCACGCTGATCTGGAATTCAAGCGTCATAAGAATAATATTGATAATCACGCACAGACTCATCTTTAAGTACCGGTGCGTCCATGTCGAATGCGGGATCAGATATACGCTTGAACATCTTTATTATAATTATTATCGTCTAAAACGAAGACCACTTCCTGCTATCAGACTAGCGGTTATATTTTTTTTTCTTTTTCTGACATTGGTACATCAGCCAACTCTGCTAGTTTTTGATTAGCAACTTGATTTATTATTTTACTGACATTTGCAGGCATTACTTCCGTACTAGGTAATTTTACTGGTGGTTGAGGTTTTCGTCGTATTAATAGTGCTAATCTATCTTTGATCGCTGAAAATGCTTTACCAGCAAGATTACCAACAGCACCAATACCTTTTTCACGAACAACATCAATAGCTTTCATACCCAGTTGTTTTGCGATCGGTATTGCTTTTGGGGCTATCCTTCTAAATAGACCCTGAACAACATCACCTAGTCCATCTCCGTAGGTTGTTTTGTATACTGGTAATCGTGAATTTATTACCCTGACCATAGTTGGTCCACGTTGAGTACTATGTACGATCATTTTATTATAGTAATTGTATTTAATTACGTCCTCAGTCACTGTAGTAGTCATCGGCAATTTCATTAATAAGAGACTGATAAACATCAACGTCCATGATACCGCCTGTAAATAACCGTCTGCAAATATCGA
>JAECUM010061361.1:0-10250 GCA_016617855.1 Megalonaias nervosa
CAATGACTTAGCCTTGTATCCAGTGCACTGTACCGCAGGTCTTTTTCACTAACGACTTTACACTGCATTCATCTGATATATCTCTTACTCCATTGAAAATAAACTTCAAAACAACCTCGACAATATATCAGGTTGGTGTCAACAAAACAGAATGCATATCGATGCCTCTAACACGAAGTGTATGACAATCGAAACATGGCAGCGCTTATCTACTAGCATGGATTTACGTCTAATTCAAAATGGCTTAGACTTGTCTAGTGTTAAAAATATTTTAAAAAATCTTGCTATCTATATTGATCAACACGTCAGCTGGAATACACATGTCGATCACATATGTGCGATAGTAAGTCAAAAGAATAACGTTCTTAAAATTACCGTCGAAATTTATACCTCCCCAGTCACTTAACTTTATTGTAGGGTTATATACTATCACTGATAGCGTAACGCTTGAACCATATGGTGAAACATCCAGTTATATTATATCGAGAATTTACAAACTGTAGAAAAGGCTCTACTAAATAATTCTGAAACTTCTGATAACGACTCCCTCAAATGTTTTGTTTTCACGTCTACAATGGTTTAACCTACACAAAAACGCATTCCTTATTTTAAAGGAATCATGACAAATAAGTCTTTAAAAGTTTTTTCTCCAGATTATATATCTAACCTAATAGATTTGCTAAGACATTCAAATACTGAGCGTAATCTCTGATTAACAACTACAATCTCTAAATACGATCTCTCGAAAACCTTTCCAAAGCTCATTCACTGTATCAGCATCCACTCTTTGGAATTCCTTTCCCCTGAGGAAGTATAATTCAAATTACTTTTGCTTCGTTTATAATCGCATTAAATATATTCTTTCTTGACAGATGGAATGTTACATTAAGGCCTTCCAATAGAGAATATTTGAGTGCATGTAAATGGCATTTTTTTAAAAAAAAAATTGGTTTAACATAACCAATTATAAAAAATTGGTCACGCGGCAGATGGGTCTTTCATGACCAAATATGTTTTCCTTGTTAAGCAGAGATTATTATTATTATTATTATTATTATTATTATTATTATTATCAGCAAAATTAAAAAAGAGAGAGCGAAAAAGAAACTGCATGAACTACTTCTTCTAAGGGCAGATATATCTATTTCTATGTTAAAATCTTGAAGGGTTTTTTTTTTTTGTACCAGAATCCAGAGATACACTACCCAGAAGCAATATTATATGACCAAATAATGCTATTTTGATTTGCTTATATAATTTGAGATGATTCATACAAGTACATTTATCCGCCCGAAAACTTGACCGGTAACACAATGTATCAGTTCCACTGTTACAAATACTTGTGTTAAAATTAAAGCAACAGTCTAATTAACGGTTGTTGACACTGAGCTATAACGTCATACTTAAAATAAGAATGGACGGTACTCCCTGTAATAAAATACGACTTTCAAGTACTGTTTCATTTATTCCAGCAGTACTGTTATGTATATCAATATTGTATCTTTGACTTTTGATCCATGACTGTAGATTGCAATGAACTATAAATAGGTTGTTTATTAGAGTTTGTGTTCTGTACAATAGGGCTAAATATAGTTATCTCTCGTGGTGTGGTATTTATCTCGGTCTAGAAGAAAAGATACATTTTCTAAGTTCTCTTGATAAATTTAATAACTGTATGCCTATGATAGAGGAGTAAATCTTTATTTCCTGCTAAATTTAGAGGTGTGATTCTGGTTAAATATGGTATTATCTGCAGCCACTCAGCGACAATGTTGTTAGGTTTACAGTACAGGCTGAGGCAATAAAAACAAAGAATAAATTATGGTGGAGGGTTATGTGTTTGTAAAACTACTATAAATCAATGATAGCAAGTTTTACTTAATACTCAAATATTTAAATTAGTGACCAGTTCTTGTGAAATTTGAATCTTGTTTAGTAGATATAAAGTGTTTAAAATAGAGTTGAGTAGTTACATTTTAATTTGGAATCAATTAGCTCATAAGGATACATTTTACAGGTAACTTCCAACTTAATATAATATTTTTTTTTGGAAATTCTAGTAGACATTATCGATTGCAAAAGAGTGTGTGTAGAGAGTGGATGTATGGCTAAAATTTGGTTATAAAACTTTAGATTTTGTGCACGTAGGTGTGTAGACTAGGGTCAGATAAAGGGTCTGCAATTAACACAATCAGACCATAAGTTTTGCTCTGGGAAAGACCTTCAACAAATGCAACGAACAGAGCAAGAAGCAACACACGGAAGTATCAAAGGAGCTAGCGACGGAATTGATTCCCGCCCAGGCCTTGAATGCACTAAAAGGCATCGGCCTCATAGTAGCCACCGGCTGACCTTAAGAGCTCAGGAAAAAAGAACAACTTTGCTCTTAATTTGGGAGAATGAAGAAAACGATGTATGAAAACGGCCCAGGAGTCATAGAAGGGGAAACACGCAGAAACCGCGGGAGCAACTTATGCAGACCCAGTTAACATGCTACCGAACTACTACGACCCAAGGAGAAGGCAAACGCCAGCAGCCGACCGAGCCAAATGTAACAACTTTGGGGGCCCGGCCAAAGGTCTTGGCTGCCCAGGAAAAAATGGTCCACGTTCCGGAAAAAAACACAATAAAAAAAAAAAAAAAATGGAAACATTTGCGAGGATAGTATCCCAAACTCCAAAAAACAAAACATCAGGACGGCAATAAAACAACAAAGACGTGGAAATACAGACTGAAATTAGTATATCTGTTTCTGATACAGAAAACAGTGAAGATGAGCAGCAGGCTGAAGGAGAAGTGAGCAGTTTAGATGAAGCAATAGAGGAAGAAGAAAACGACCCAGAAAATCAACATTTGCTGGAATGCGGGATAGAAGATGCACTGTATGATAGTAAAAAAGCTAAAGACTACGTCAGTGCAGTGAAATACGTCGGCTGGAAACAACTCATAGCCAGGAAACCGAGGCCCCAGCAGTGGTTGTTTGGAGTGCGTATACTCGACCAGTACTACCATGACGCTTTTAATAGGAGCTCACTAGACACCCTGATAGAGGCCGCCATTCATCTAACTGCAATCCATGGGTTTGAGGCATTCCCAGAACAGAGACGAGAAGAACCACGCAGTGCAGCGGACATAGTGGACGAAAACAACAAACGCTACACTTTTGGACAGCCGTCCTAACAGCCCTTGTAAGGGCTATTACTACAATTGCCTCTTATCATAAGGGTTTCTACTTTGGCTTAGAAACCCGTTTTGACTGAACTTATAAAACAAATCTGATCCCTTGGCGACAGTTCAAAATTAATACTTTACAAACTAATATTGACAGAAATTTATTATAGTCACTTCGACTACATTTGAATAGGACTGTATTAGAACATACATCTATGCTTAGGACGCTAAATTTGAAGTATAGGAATATAGTAAAAATGTTTTTACTATTCTGCGTGACTCTAATTACAATTGTGGCTAACACAGAATTGATTATAGGGAACCCCAATAATTATATAACTGGGACAATTTGATCTATAGTAGGTCTTGACGTTTTAGGTACCTTCCTGTTGGCGTTTGGCGGGCCCCTTCGAGTTCCTCGCCCCCCTTTTCACCTCGGACAATTCAAAAGACGAGTGCGTGGATCGATTCCCACTCGTCATGACGTTACTATAGCCATGACCAATCACGACTAGGGTTACAACCACCTGCGGTAGAAACACTGGAATACAAGCACGAGTGCGTGTTGGGTCTATTCCCACTCATGATAGCATTCAATACAGGTCGAAAGGGACTTTATGTCCCTCGACCTGCCTGCTCAATTAAATATCACTCTTTGAGTAAATTAAAGAGTGGGTGCTGTGGCTCGAATTCCTTCACCCATGAGAAACTAGTGTGCTGTGCGCACATATATTACTCGTACATGGCCAGTTGGTCGCACACGAGGATAATTTAAATGATTGATTGATTGATTGATAGTGTAGGGAGTCAGCATGTAGATATAGAAGCATTAGGGTCAAATTAAATGTGGAAAAGGAAATCCCTCTCGTTTGTGAGTAATTCCCCTTAGTGCAGTTACATCAGATAGGCGCTTCTACAGCTGTACAATGAACTTGTTTGGGGTAATTTCCCGTTAGATGATTAAACCAGTGAGTTATGTTACGACAAAAGTCACGTAGGGATTATTTACGACTTAGAGTCGTAATTGAATCGTGGAGATGTATGCGAGGACAGAGTTAAACAATTATTCTAATTGTTGTTTGCTATTTCCTAGTACTGTTCTTGTTTTAATATCAGTCTCCATAATGCATTTAATGTTATGTTTAGATTTAGTTTGAGAGGAGTCATTTATTTATACTGTTTATTGGAATTACAAAGTACTTAATTGACGGTCTTGACTAAAGCAACATTTCAGGATTATTGTGAATTAATTCAAAGGAGTTTGTACAAAGCCATTTTAATACATCAAGACTGTTGGCACTTCAGCATTTTCAAGGATATTGGTACATCAGCACATTCGAGACCTGGAATTCATTCGGAACACTATTCGTTTAGACTTGTGATAGAAGTTTTTCTAGGATTATTTTAGATTTAATTTACAATACTGAAAGTTCCTCTTAAATTTTAATGTTATGACTTACAGAGTTCACTTATTTGTTAAGTTTTACAAAACTTGCTGATTATGCTTCTTTCTGTTACTTAGTTTTAGACCACCGATTCATAATAGTACGGGTAGTCTGTCCTCCTACTGTGTTATACCTCAGAGCAGCAACGAACACCACGGTTAATTCGAAAGGATGGTAGGGTGAAATACGCTATTTGCAACATGCTAGTTTCATAATTAAACAAGAAAAACATTTAAAAAGTTAAAATAATAAATTCTTACTTTAAAACAGTATAAAATCAATGTTCATTATACTGAAAAAAAATCCATAAGAACACGTACAAAATATCTGTCGCTTTCTTACCTCTATGTTTTCTTCTGCCGGAAACATATCTTAGTTTTGAGTGTGCAGTTCCTTCTGACTGATTGGACTGCATTTTGTTCGTGTCTAAAGTAAATAAATAAAGAGTTTTGCAAAGAAATTTATTGCAAATTGTGTAGTTGCTATAGAACGTTAAAGGTGCAAAATTCTCTTGGATCTTCTTCTTATTTAAGTACCTATCAAAATAAAAGTCGACAGCTAACATCAAGATAGAACCCCACAACTACCGTGAAGATAGAGCCCCAATCTAACGACAAGGTAGAATCCCACAGCTAACGTCGAGATAGAAATCCGCAAGTACTGTCAAGATAAAGCCCCACAGCTAACCACAAGATAGAACTCCACAGCTGTAAAAATAGAATATCACAGATAACGTCAACATAGAACCCAACAATTACTGTCAAGACAGAATACACATCAAACGTATAGATAGAACTCCACAGCTAATGTCAAGACGGAGCCCACACAACTAACACCTTTTCAAATTTGCATCCTATAGTTTCTCCTTTGGATTGAAATCGAAGTTATACACAACAACGTTACGTTACGTTAATCAGGTTAATTTTAAAGAAACAAAATGAGTTACCAAATGGATCTCTTAAATGACAAACAAATAAAATAATGATAAAAAACAATATAGCTTCTATTTCTAACTTTACTTTCAGATAGAAAATTATGTTATGATCGAAACCAAGGAATATTCGTTTTCAACACAATTGATCCATTTCATTATCAAGATATTTGCAGCAGTAGTAGAAGTAATATGAGGTTTCTATTTCAGAGACCCCCTACCCCCCAAAAAACGTTATACGTTAGCATTTTTGTCAGCAGCCTTTTTTAGCTTAAAATGATGACTTTCATATTTCTGACAAAAATATGTTTTGTTGGGGCAGGGGGTCTCTGAAATAGAAACAACTCAATTACTTCTACTACTATTACACTCTAGAAATTATTTTTATAGTTTTAGACAAAATTTATATTAAACAATAAAATATTATATATAATGTCCTTTTATCATCCAACCCGACATGTTGGATTTGATCTGCCAAACAGATTTTGTAAGAGATTTAATTCCATCAAATCAGCCTCAGGTTATACTGGTATAAAACCTAAAATAATAAGAGATTGTATTAAAAAAGTTGGATATTATATATCGCCAAAATATGGATCAGTTTGGTTATTCGAGGCTGAAAATGATGTGAGAATAGCGGGTTGGGCAGATGATGTGATGACATTTATTGATAATATGGTTGATATTTTATTTGATAACGATATTTCTAAAGCTATACAAAATTAAACATCTACTGTTGTAACCCATATTTTATTATAATCTTTTTCATATCTGCTAACTCTCATTGGCAGAATATCTGTTAACATACTGTCAATGATACGAAACTCTCGTATTAAATCGTCCATATCATATTTTATACCCCGCAAGTAAGATCGAATCTGATCAAGTAATTTTTTATAGGTGATACTTGCTGTTTTGCAAGCATTTGTTTTAGTCACAAGTCGAGGTTCAATTTTTTTACAAGCTGTTGCAAGAGAAACACCGACACCAGATATTATCAACAAAAACGGGTTTAATGATGCGCCACTTGAAATTATACCAGAGCTGGTCATGATCAGAGGTAAATATGATATTACTAGAAGTATTTTGGTGTAGTATTTGTAACATTTTTTTATGCACCAAAGTTTTTTATGATAATATCTATAATATTGCATTAACGCGTCCACATCTTGTTTTGGAATTTTATCTGAAATATGATTAAAATCGACTATATTTTTTTTCATTATATAATATTTCTTTACAATAGTGTCATCTAGGTAACTAATTGAGGAGTTTCACATACAAATTCCAAACACCACCAATATAATGCTCTGGTTAGATTTTTATCAGATGCTTCCAGTAGAAATGTTTCTTCAGCATCTTTATTTATTATAACAGATACAACTCCAGAAAAAGTATCGATTGAATGACGCCATGAAAATGTGGTAAATATACTGAATTTTGCAATGCTAAATATGGACAGCCTATATATACCAGTGACTTCTGCGGTATGTTTGAGAGTGTTATCTTGCAGTGACCATACTCCTAATCCTGATGCTATTGTGTATACTACATTGAAGATCTGCTTGTGAGGGATTCCAGCAAGTAACTTTGTTACCAGATTTGTTTTTTCAATGATATTAGGTATTCCATTAATAATGTCGTTTAGTTTTGTGTTAATGTCAGAGAGTTTAATATCAACGGTTGGTGGAATTCCAAAAAATTCATTAACAGATTTGTTTATATTTCTACGAAAATTTAAGAACGTTTGTACGTGATTGGGAAAATCAGTTCTAAATGCGTTAATTCCATCATTAACTGTTTTTATTGCCATTACTTGATCACTAGCGATCTTAATGCTGCTATCGTCTACATATTTCTTTGTTGCTGCGTCAAAATCTGTTTCTGGTGTTCTAAGATTATTAATACCATTATTGTTCATGTTGAGAAATGCGCGCATTATACCACCGTTGACTAACACATACTTAGATTCTTGATCATCGACGTATTTTTTTGTTGCTGCGTCTGATTCTGCAGTTGGGTCTCCAAGGTATGTAATTTTTTTTCCCGACATGATAATATTACCTGTAACTGTCCCACCTATTTTATCAAGTTTGTTATCATCAACATACTTTAACTGCAAATAACTTACCGCTTGAGTTTGATTTAAGTTTGCTGGCGGATACCTGGTCTCTAAATTTGTAAATTTTTTTCCTGACATATTTAAGTTACCCCTTAAAGTTCCACCAGATTTATCTAGTTTATTATTGTCAACTAATTTAAGTTGTGCATAACTAACGGCTTGTGTATTAACAACATTTATTGGTGGATAATCTGTTTCTAACTCTAATACTCGTTGATTTGACATAAACAAGTTTCCCGTCATTGTGTCGCCGGATTTTTTTTAGATAGCCTGATAAATCAACCTTGCCGTCTGTTATTTTTGTACTTTCAGCTGATGAATCTCCTACTAATGTTCCAAATTTTGAATAAAAACTCATTATTTATTTATCGTTTGACAAAAATTATATAGCATAAAATTATATAATAATAATGGCAAAATCATCGATATTAAATTTTGATACAGAACGTTTGGTGAAACATAAACATAACAATAAACTTCCAGATTGTCATTATCTTATCGTTCGGAGAACCGGATCGGGAAAAAACAAACTTACTTACGAACTTAATTCTCGGAGATAATTTTAACTACGATCGCGTTTATATTTACACGATTAACCCGCAACAGGATAAGTACGAGCTACTTAACAATTATATTGACAAACTTCGTGATGATCTTGAAGCTGGCGAAGATTTTTTTATTATCAAACAACCAGAAGAACTTATTCCAGTTAATCAACTTGATTCGTCCGAACACAAGATAGTTGTTTTTGATGACATTCCGCTAAACAATGAGGAAATGAATAAAATCAGATCGTATTTTTCACTGTCGCGAAATAAGAAATGTAATTCTATTTATCTCGCTCAGGGTTTTTACAACGTTGATAGATTTATTAGGCGAAATACTGGTTGTTTTATATTATTTCCAGGACTTGATAATGTTGACGTTAGAAATATTGCGAACGAGCAATGTGGTGATGTAACAAAAGATAAATTTATTGAACTATATCATCAAGCAACGGCAAATAAATATGACCTTGTTTTATTTGATAAATTAACAAATGATACGAGTAAAATGTTTCGATGTTGTATTGAAAAATATCTACAGTAATTTTTATACAAAATAGTATATAATTAATGGAAAGACAAGCAAAGCACAGAAAACATATAGAAGATCTAAAAAAAACTTGCGCAATCTCAGGCAAAATTTAAACAGCTAGTACAGCAAGCACGACGTGGCCAAGTAGTTGCAGCAGAAACAACAGCAGCCGCTCTCAAACCAATTACTGAAGCTTTACTTGGAAAACAACCTGAAACTAAACCATTATCAGAAGAAGAAGTTAAAAAAATACAAGAAAAAGGTTTACTCGGACTAGTTAAAGAACAACAAGAAACAGCTGCTGGAAGAATCATTGCTAGATCTGATGCAGAGAAACTAAAATTAGCTGAGGCACTTGTAGCAAATATCGCTGATCCTGCTGCAAGACGAACTGAACTAAGAAGGTTGTTGAACAATCCACTAGAGCTTCAACGAAGATTAGCAGAAGCAGCAGTAGTTGGACCGATTGAGAGAAGGTTAGAACAAGAAGAACTTAGAAGAGGGAGAGAAAATGTAGAAGAAAAAAGAAGATTTGACCATGATTTGGAAAATATGAATAGCGAAATAAGAGATAACGAATATAAAGATTTTAATAATAAATATAATAACTTTAAAGGTTTGAGAATACATCATGTTAACAAAGATAATTTTAAAGCTGACGAAAAAATTGAAGAGCTAGAAAAAATAAAAGAAGAGTGTAAGAAACATTTAGACAAGGTAGTTTTAGAAAATAAAAATTACTATAATGAAATTAAATTATATCGACATGGAATTATTGCTGATCTTTATATTAAGGCTATTAATAATATAAGAAATAATCAATACCGTAGTCACCTTAGCAGCTTAATTAGCGAAGCAAAATTATTAGATAAAGGACAAGAAGAATCAGAATATACACTACCAACTCCTATAACGACCGAAGAAGATTTACTAAGTTTAAAACATAATGAATATAAAGACAAAGCAAAAAAAGAAATAACATCGGAAGAATATTCTAATTTTATAGAAAAAAATAGCATTTTTAACGTTGATAATATATATGATTGGGAAGAAGAACACTACGATGATCTCATTAAAGAATTAAAAAATATCATAGAAAAAGGTAGAGGAGCCTATAAAGAAATTAGTACAGCTCCAATGGAAAATATTGAAGAAATTTTTGAAAAAGCTAGAAATGATACTATTGCTACTTTTTTTAAAACTACTGCAATAAAATTTAGAGATAAAAAATATGCTAAAGAGGGACACACTTTTGAAAGTTTATTTAAACATCATGATAATGAGCGATTAAAAAAACTTTTAGAAAAAACTGGAACTGGAGCTAGAATATTTTCATCAGTTACTGAAATGATTGGCAGATTAATGCTATTGATATCATCAAAAGAAGCTGGAAATGTTGGTGCTGAAATTGACAATGAAATTATTGACATACTTGATAATTTGAGATCGGAAAATTTATTAACATCTGACGAATACGAAACTTTACACCTTGATTTGATATCAA
>JAECUM010061363.1:0-18361 GCA_016617855.1 Megalonaias nervosa
GTCAATATTTCATATACGTTTCTGTTGGCTCAGAAAGTTTGTGGGAAAGCTATGCCAAATTCTGGAAGAATACGGAGGTGAAGATGAAAACTCGTGCATATGTAACACTAAATACAAGATAGGAACTTACAAGGATTCACAAGTCTTTGAACCAAAGTGACATACCAATCATTTGGATTCACGACGTTTATATTTAGCTTACATCTTCAACTTACTCATGAGACTGCTGACTTAGCTGCAATACACAACCTCCTTGGGATGGGATGTATGGAGTGTCCAGGGAGGGGTAGCACCTCTGGTTGGGGGAAGCAGTCGTACTTCCTCGGGGGTAGCTCGCCCACCTTTGGTCCCCACTTGGTACTCAGCTCTCACCTGTGGCTCCAAACAGCTGTAGCATGTGCAGCGGCCACATCCCGGAAAACGGCCTCGACTGGCCGGCTAAACCAGGCTGAGGGTAGCCGACGGGTCTTAAACCCTCGGTGAGTTGGGCTTTGTCTACCTAGCATGTGAAGACTCGATTCGGCAGCCTGCGCGGAGGAACCACCAGCTGGTCAACGGGCAGAAAGGCGATTCCCAGCAAAGCGCCGTGGAGCGCTAAGAGCATGACGAGACACATAGGACGTCCTGGTCATCCACTGCACTCAACTCAATCTCCGGCCGTCTCGACTTTGTCATGCTGCTGGACTCAGATGGTTTTGGGCGAGAGAGTGAGGTCGACGAACTGGCAACTCTTCCTCACTTAAAACAAAGTCACCGCGCAAGTCACCCTTGTCATCCACCCATCCCATTTCATCACCCACCAAAGTCCTGTGGCGACAGGCAAGCGACGAAGCGGCAGGTGTGGGTACACTGGCAGCCGGAGCCGCAAACCTGCACACAGGCGGCTCAGGCCATTAGGGTCGTTCACCACTGACACGGAGCAGCAGTGGAGTCCGGCAGCCCCCTGAGCGACTGAGCAACCCTTTTCAGGAATGCACTGCTCACCTCCTTGGCATGAGGAAGGGGCTAGAAAAGGTGCCCTAAACATTGCCTGCTCTAAACCTCCCTAGCCAGCTTACCGCGGCTGGTGGGGACCCTACTCCAGAGGTCGAAACACAAAGAAGAAAATGAGGATTGTTCCTCTCTCACTTGGCGCATGGAATGTGCGCACCTTACTGGACAGAGATGACGCGGAAAGACTCCAGAGAAGAATTGCCCTAATAGGAAAGGAACTCGCCAGATACAACGTGGACATTGCTGCCTTGAGTGAGACCCGGCTTGCAGGAGAAGGCGAACTCTGTGAAAGGGGCTCTGGATACACGTTCTTTTGGAGCGGCCGAGGAAGTGAAGAGCGCCGTGAGGCTGGTGTCGGCTTTGCAGTGAAGACAGCACTGATTGGCAAATTGGCTGGACCTCCCAAGGGAGTAAACGACATACTCATGACCATGAAACTCCCCCTCTTGTTTGGAAGAAAGCACCTTACCATCATCAGTTGCTACGCTCCAACCATGACAAACCCGGACGAAGTGAAGGCCAAGTTCTATGAGGATCTTCACTCGTCATTGCTGACGTTCCAATGGCAGATAAGCTCGTCATTCTTGGTGACTTCAATGCGAGAGTAGGTTGTGATCACGTTGCCTGGGATGGAGTGCTAGGAAAGCACGGAGTGGGTCACTGTAACAGCAACGGCCTCCTTTTGCTCCAGACTTGCACCGAGCATGAACTGCTGATCACCAATACAGTCTTCCACATCCCTACCCGTAACCGGACTTCATGGATGCACCCTCGCTTTAAGCACAGGTATCTCATCGACTACGTCATTGTCAGGAAGAGGGACAGGCAGGATGTGCGTGTGACCAAGTCCTTGTGCGGCGCCGACTGCTGGACAGACCACCGCCTCATCATCACCAAGCTTAACATCCGCATTCAGCCCAAAAGACGCCCACAGGGAAAGAAGGCTCCTAAACGACTAAACATCACCAAGATGAAATGCACCAGTACCAAACAGTCTCTTGTGGATGCCCTGGAAGAGCGTCTGAAATCCACCCCTCTGGACAATCAGAATGTGGAAACCGACTGGGCGGCATTCAGAGAGATGGTCTACAGCACAGCCTCGATGAGAACTGCGACGAGGTCAAGCAGTTGCTGGATGAAAAACACCGCCTCCATCAAACCTACCTAAACAACCCCATGTCCACCTCCAGGAAAGATGCGTACAACAATATACGCAGAACTGTACAGCAGAAACTCCGCCAGATGCGAGATACATGGCTGAGCAACAAAGCTGATGAGATCCAGTGCTATGCAGACAGCCATGAATGAAGAACTTCTACAACGCCCTGAAAGAAGTGTATGGACCTACATCCTCTGGATCATCCCCCATTCTCAGCGCAGACGGGAACACACTAATTACTGAGAAAGAGAAGATTCTTGAACGTTGGGCTGAACACTTTGACAGCGTCCTGAATCGCCCCTCATCCATCAACGATGATGCCATCAGTGGTCTCCCGCAATTACCCATCAACGAAGCACTGGATGAGCCTCCAACCTAGCTTGAGACACAGAAAGCGATACGTCTGCTCTCCAGTGGCAAAGCCCCTGGTTCAGACTCCATCCCAGCTGAAGTCTACAAGGAAGGGGGTACAGCCCTGATAGAAAGGCTCCACCAACTGTTTTTACTGATGTGGCAACAAGAGACGATCCCCCAGGAATTCAAAGACGCTTCCATAATCTACCTGTATAAGCGCAAAGGGAACCGCCAGGCCTGCGACAACCACCGGGATATATCCTTGCTCTCAATCGCAGGAAAGATACTCGCCAGAATCCTACTGAACCGCCTCACTACACACCTTGACCAGGGACTCCTACCAGAAAGCCAGTGTGGATTCCGGAAAAAACATGGGACCATCGACATGGTGTTTGCTGCGAGGCAGCTACAAGAGAAATGTCAGGAGCAAAACGCAGACCTTTTCTCCATCTATGTCGACTTGACAAAGGCCTTTGATACTGTCAGCAGAGAAGGCTTGTGGAAGGTAATGGCCAAATACGGATGCCCGGGAAAATTTGTATCCATGGTGCAGCATTTCCACTACGGCATGCAGGCACGAGTCCAGGACAATGGACAGACATCTGAGCCATTCCCAATAACAAATGGCGTCAAGCAGGGTTGTGTTCTGGCACCAACATTATTCAGTCTATTGTTCTCCGCCATGCTGACTAATGCTTTCAGAGACGGAGATGTTGGAGTCGGCATCAGGTACCGTACAGATGGAAAACTGTTCAACCCCAGGAGGCTTCAAGCGAAAACCAAGGTTATGACAGACACCATCAGGGATTTCCTATTTGCTGATGACTGCGCCCTCAACGCTGGCTCAGAAGCCGACATGCAACGCAGCGTTGACAAGTTCTCCAGCTAATGCACAAGCTTCGGTCTCACCATCAGTACCAAGAAGACTGAAGTCCTGCATCAGCCTGCCCATGGAAAGCCCTATGTTGAGCCCAACATCACCGTCAACAGCCAAAAACTCAACGTAGTGAACCGCTTCACCTACCTTGGCAGCACACTGTCACAGAGCGTAACTATTGACGACGAGGTGAACCTCCGCATTGCCAGAGCCAGCGCATCTTTCGGCAGACTGTATACCAACGTCTGGAATAGAAGAGGCATCAGCATCCAGACCAAACTAAAGGTCTACAGGGCAGTTGTGCTCCCCACACTACTTTACGCATGCGAAACGTGGACGGTGTACCAACGCCACACCAGGAAGCTGAACCACTTTCATACAACAAGTCTCAGGAAAATCCAGAACATCAAGTGGCAGGACAAGGTTCCAGACACTGAGGTACTCACCCAAGATGATCTCCCCAGCATCCACACCATCCTGATGCAGTCTCAGCTACGCTGGGCGGGACACGTTGTACGCATGCCAGACCACCGGCTGCCTAAGAGACTCTTCTATGGCGAGCTACAGCAAGGACAGCGATCCCATGGAGGTCAGAAGAAACGCTTCAAAGACAGTCTGAAAGCTGCATTGAAAGCGTTCAACATAAAACCTGATTTCTGGGAGCAAGCAGCCAACGATCGAGTCACATGGCGTTCCTCCGTGCACAAAGGCTCCAAGTTGTGTGAATCTAGCAGGACAGCAGCAGCGGAGCTGAAGAGGCAAGCCAGAAAAGCGCGTGCCATCAACCCTCCTGGAGATGTCTCACTCATCCCTTGTCCTTTATGCAAACGAACCTTCCGTGCAAGGATTGGCCTTATCAGCCACCTGCGCACGCACAGAACAGAACCAGCCCCTACAACCCTCGGATGACTAGAGTGGTCCTCGTCGACTCGACGGACGAACGAAGAAGACTCTGCGTGTCTATGCGCGCGTAAATTTTAAGTACAAACATACCAAGCGAAACACAGGGTGTGTGCGCGTGTGATTTGGATTTTTAACGTAGTTTTAAAAAAAATTTCCAGTCATATCGCTACGCGTGGCAGTTTATAGTGATGTCTAGCACTGGGGTATCATGCCGCAGACATGTAGCATGATGTCTCACCCAGTCACATTATCCTGACATCAGGCCGACCAGCCTAACACTAACCTCTTAATGCTGAGCGCCAAGCGAGGCAGCTGTTAGTACCATTTTTAGAAGTCTTTGGTATGACTCAGCCGGGGTTCGAACCTGCGACCTCCCATATACGAGGCGGACGCTCTAACCACTAGGCCACCGGAGCGGTAGTGAAACATAGGCATAGGGAAAGTTTGAAGAAATATATGAATGAAACGCTTTTGTACCAGAATATATGAATGAAGAATTTATACTTTTTAATTTATTATTATTATTATTATTATTATTATTATTATTATTATTATATTCATATCTTGGTGGCGAAGTGGTTAGCGTGCATAGATTACTAGAAATAATTTAGTAAGCATAATCATTCATGGAAGCATATCTGTCATACTATGGTGGTGTATTGTTATGTATATCTGTACTGTGTGTTTAACTTTTGTTATTGATTGTAGACTGTAAGGGTCATTTGTTTACAACATATTTAGCTAACGTTTGTCTATGATCGTAGATTATACTTTAAGATAATGATCATTTGTAAACAACATGTTTACTTGGATTTTAGTTTTGGGCCTTGATTTTCTAATTGGAAATTCTATGGCCTATCTGATTTTGTCAGATTGCTCGCTAAAATTTAAGTAAACTGACCTGATCTTGTATATGGATTTGATGGAAATTTCCATTGTAGATGACCTGGGTCCAGGGCATTTTGTTGTGTATAAATCAGGTGATAATCTTTATATAAGGAAGAAAATAGTCTTTACATAAGGAAGAAAAAGTAAACAATTCTATCATTCATATCTTAATATCAATCTTTAAGTTGTGTTCAATCATAATTCGAGAGGAATCATTATTTAAATTACTGATTGTAATTACAGTGCTCATTAACTGTTTGGACTAAACACTGCTTTGGAATTATTGTGAATTCATTCAAAGACATTCTTGATTATATAACTGTGATGCATCAAGACTGTTGACACATCAATCCATTCAAGGTTATTAGTACGTCAGCATATTCAAGACATGGAATTCATTCGGAATGGAAAACTCTGTACTTTTGGACTTGTGATAGAAATTTTAGGATTGTTTGAGATTTAATTCACAATAGTAATTTCCTTTGAAATTTTCACTCTGTATTCTAGTGACTTGAATTATTTGTTGAATTTTTTTAAACGTATCAGTTTTGCTTGTTATGCATATTAATTTGTATTGTTTGTTGACTTTTCTTAATGACTGTATGGTATGTATATCTGTATTTTGTACTAGACTTTGTACAAAATGAAGTCGATGGTCTACCTGACCAGTGACACTTATTTTGTAAACAACATAATACATAGCTAATATTTCTCTGAGTGTGGATTAAATATTGAGATCATTATTAATAGTAAACATGTTTATCGTCTTTATTCTGACCTTAAAAACTTCCAGGATAAAAAATTCCTTTAAGTAAATAGAGTGGTTTTTTCCCCGAAAATTGTAAGTGTGATTTAGGTCAAGTAAAGTGGTATATAATCTTGTTTAGTTAAAAAATTTGGTGGATTTATTTATTCAAATTATTATTCACTGGAATTATAAAACGTGCTCAGTAATATTCTTGGACAGAAACATTAATTTGGAATAATAGTGAATTCAGACAATGACATTTTGAATTATATTATTGTGATGCATCAGAAGACTGTTAACACATCTTTACACTCCATGCTCTTGACATATTAGTACATTCGATACTACAGGCACATCAACACATTCATTATCGAACTTTATTTGGAATACTACTGGAATCATTCGGAACTTCATACATTTGGATTTGTGACAGAAGTTTAAGGACTATTTGGGATTTAATTTACCATACTGTAAGTTCATTTTTAAATTTTCACTTTGTTTTCTAAGGAAATAAATTATTTGTTGAATTTCACAATCTTGAAGTTTTTCTCTCTTTTCTGGTACTTAGTTTAAGACAATAGAGTCGTAACACGCTTTTTCTGTTACTTAGTTTACCACCAAAGAGTCGCAAAAGTATGTATTTAGTAAATTTTATAAATTGTTAGGCTTGTAATTGTTGTTATTATTGCAATAAATAACCTTCATGTGTTTATATGCCATAATTCAACAAACGAGCCAAACCTAGTTCAACGTGGTTGTCTGTTGTTCTGTAGTCATCCTTTTATGGAGTATGAGAGATGTACTTTACTTTACGCTTTTTCGTCAGTCTACGTCCTTCAGACGTGTTTTTTTCTTCTTTCTTTCTTTTTTTTTTTTTTATAGAAAAAATAGTTTCATATGCTTAGCCATGAAAATCTATTTTTTCCCTTATGCTTCGTCAGGAAAATCAGAAGTTGAAGAGTAACAGTTAGAACGTCAACATCTGAAATAAAAACGGTCTTGCACATATGAGTAATGTATTTTTTCCTTCGTTTTCGTTTTCGGTGATCTGCTCTGGACATGTGTGTATATGAAAAACTCAGACTATATTGTCTATCTTCACAATATATTTTCTCCCTATATAGATCGGCTACCACCCATTTTGCTGTTATAGGGCTAGGATGCTCTCTGTATGCTAGCGTGTTTCATCCTTTTTCTTTTGACTTTTTTTGCTTATTTGCATATCAGTGTATTACACAGTTCTATAAAAGGTGAAAATTCTACTCGTATATTTAAGTTACACAAGCTAATTTCTGTGCACATATATTCATACATGAAAATATATCCCGAACCCGAACCTTTCATTTTCATAAGTACAACTTAAATACGTTCTGCTTCATTTGACAATACTATCTTTCTATGAGAATTTAGAGTGTGCTTTGGAAAGTAGGTGGGCTCTCTCTCTCTCTCTCTCTCTCTCTCTCTCTCTGAAAATCACATTAACCAATGAATTATTGAGTAGTAAACATTATTTCTTTCAGATATTTAGTATAGAAGGAAAACGCAGGTTTCGTGGAATCCAGTCTCTCATATCTGTCTGTGCAGTGATGTTTTCCCCTGTACCCACTTGATAATTATTAACGCAAAACTTTAACGTTGACGATGACGCCGGAAATATATTACCTTTACATGCATGTCTCAATATAATTGTGCAAGCTGTTTAGAAAAACGGCACCATTTTTGAAAGTTTTCAATGGTTATCACGTGTATTGTTATCATGTTTTGAAACGACCGCTTCAAATACAGAACTAAGAAAGTCCAAATACAACACTATGACCGGAATGTATTGGTCATGTGACTGAGAAATTGCGTATTAGCATGGTGACCAGGGCATTTGTTCCCCTTTATTTATTTCTCAGGAGTGGTGATAACTTTGATTATGATTAAAGAAATTGCTTCATTTCCCTCCATATTGCTGATTTTATAAGAAGAAGGACAGATGAAATTGATTGATCAGTTAGTGAGTGAAAAATGGTTTAAAATAATAACAACAACAATAATAACAACGCACACACTTGTCTTGATTTCAATCTCAAAAACACGCACCTTCCTGATACTAAGATACATGTGTTACATGGACCCAGAACAGAATTAATTTTCCTATATAGTCTCTACATTTGTTTATCAGTAATGCACTTTCCACTGTGTGACATCAATACAAATCATATGTTAATCCAAAATACCTTCAAAGATGACCTCACCGTAAGGTTCTTGTCATAGATTCAGCGGCATTTCTTTGAGAGGCTGGACTGTAAACAAAACAACATGCAATGGAACAGATTTCACTTCCTGATCATCACCAAGGCCTTATTACTCACTGTGCACAGTCGCCGAAATACACACAGACAACCACACCATAAGCTCATATTGTAAAGAATAAACAATTACCTTTAAATCCATACCAAGGATGCTTAAATCGAACTCTTGTATCACCATCAAAATGTGATAGGAAAAAATGCTCTAACAAATAGACAAAGACTGCATTCGTGGGTACTGAACGGGAAGTACTAATTGTGACCTGATTCCATATACTGCCTCTGTACTGCGGATAAAAGACAAAATCTGGGCCGCAGCATTCCAAGTTTTCGATGGTCTACTATATGTAATGGCAGTTGATCTAAAAATGCAGATGCTTGAAGTTCGATACGTATTTTATTTTACTTATCTGGATGCACATATATATGTTCTTTCAATACAACATGTAATGTCACAATATAATGTATCAATTGGTTAGAACTTGAAATAAAGGGAAACATAAGTGAACAATGTAGGTATCATATATGGCTTTGGTGATGAGAAAGCACATGAGTAACTGGAAGAAAGTTGAAGCAAATATTGTAGAAAATAGACAGAAGGGCGTCCTTATGATGATATTACATCACTAAGTACTAGATCTATTGGCATCGGTACTGTAGCAATCCTGTGACCCACATTCAACCGATAAAGCTCAAGCCTTAAAAAAGTGTGTGTGTGTGTGTGTGTGTGTGTGTGGTGTAATACGAGTTAATATGATAAACACCTGTTTAAAGGTTCCAAGAGGGAAGCTTTGTTTAGTGAACCTAGTATGTTATTCTAGAACGAGGATATGGTGATTTTCGCCCGAACATAGCTGTATTTGAAGAAATGTTTTGCTTGTTTTCTTTCTTGTTTTGTATGTAGATTTTTGTTGTTTTTTTTTGCGTTGGGGTGGGATGGAGGACTGATATGTCTATTCTTGGTTAATTCTGCAAGCTCCTTGATGATGATGATGATGATGATGAAGCCAGATGACTGTTAGGATCCATTGCAGACTTCCTACTCAATGTCTTGAGAACATCTTAAGTCGGAATTTATACTGATAAACTATTCTTTACCACTTCAGTTGTACATCGTAATAAACCTTTCTTAAACGTACATTGTCCCCACAGATAAATTACAATATTTTTAATGTGAGGCTCAGTATACAGAAGTTTGATTAGTATAAGAACGGTTTGATTGAGGAAAACACAAATATGTGACCCGTCTGCAAATGAAGATGGGTTACAGAGGAGCCAGTTAAGGAAAGTTTCACCGCATTCGTGGTTGCTTCTTAAGAACATAAAGTCAGTTGCCATTACTTGCCTGAGATGTTCTTTTAGCTTTCTAAGAAAATGGCATCAGCAAAAAACAACAGTCTCTCGAAGGATCTGACGTTCCACCGCCCGAAAATAATTTCCAGAATTCAGAATGAGACCATTTTGTCTTTTTAACTGCGAGATTTGAAACCATCTCTGATATTCTTGAGCGATAGATTATCAAATTAGCCACTGTGGCAGCCACAGTGTATGTAAGATCGGCACCATTTTCATTTACGACAAACTAGAACGAATTAAAAGACTTTTGGTGTGTAATTGTGCAACATTTTGTTGAATGATCTGTCTGTAGTATACATTTCACAGTATAATCTTTTTTAGTACATTTTGTTGGGGTCAGTGCAGCGTGACATGTAAAATTAAGACTGACGTATTAGCTAGGATCGCTATAGCTTTGCAGCTTGTAATAATTAATCTGGTATGTTTGGGGCATGACTTGAGTTTTATTTAGGGACTAGCTTGTTTAACAGTTCGAGCCAGAGAAGAGTGTAATGGTAACCTGAGGTCATAGTGGTAAAGTAAAAAAAAAAACGAAGAAAAACCAGGGAAGATTTTTTTGGAAGTTGTGGTCCATTTGAAACAGGTGTCATAAAATAATTTCTTGAATAGTTATTAATAAAGGTGGACTACAGGGAATTATTCTGACTTCATTGTGAGTGATAAAGATTTCTGCTAGGTAAAGTAGTAATCCTGATTGGCTGAACTAAACGAGGGGGTGGGTGTTTCCAGGCAGAAATCAGGGTTTTTAAAATAGTCCCCCTCATAGAACTGATCAGTCCAAGTTCTTCTGCCAAAGGGTAAAGTCTGGGCAACTCCAAGAAAATTAATAAGTAGTTTCTCTCGTTAAACAAATTGTCAAAAGGACAAGGGGGTCTAGAACTTTTAGAGACCCGTATCAAGAAAAGGACGGGGGAATTCTCTCATGATAAGCGACCGAGAGCTCCGATAAAGCACAACGTTAGTCTCAATTGAATGTAATGTATATTCTTTGAGATAAGTATGTAATTATTGCTGAAATTAGTCATTTCAAATTCATCCTTCAATTTTCTTGCGTTCGGAAATAATAAGTGCCTTTTTTATTCATGTTTGTAAGATGTCATATCATATTTCGTTTATATGAACGAGTTCAGATTTAGAGACTTGACATGTAATAGGAATGCTGTATAATAAGAATTCATATATTTCTTCTGACGTAAATTGGGTGAATATGTGAACTATCCGTCTAAATGATTTGATTCATTTATGCTGAGGATTGATTTTTTTATGTCTGAAAATCTGTGTCTGAATCGCTAATTAACAAAGTAACATTGCTAGGACAAGGAGTGAAGTCTATTAGTTCATGTGTAATTAAGTTGTAAATTCTTTTCAACTAAGAATCGAGTTAACGCGTGGCATAGTTTAGCTGGTAAATTTATAGCCACAGCGGGGTGTGATGGTTTGTCTAAAGAGGTCTAATTATGTCATTTTACTGAGTTAAGAATGTGGTAGTCGCTAACCAGACATTGATTTATGATAATAAGTTGTTTATGTATTAAGTGCGAATTACCATTGCTAGTTCTTTTGAATTCGATAGACGACATATGACGAGAAAGAGTGGAAACATTTGTTGATCCTAGGAGAAGGAAAACGCTGATGTGTGTTTAGTTTGGGTGTTATCTTTCGTATTTAAAGGAAATAGCTCTACACACATCTGACTGCGCAGTGGGAAAGAGAGCGCAATCCGCAAATTCTTTGGAAAGTTAGTTAATAAAGAATAATAGGTGTTTCTACAAATTACTGGCAGACTTGTGACGGCACATTCGGACTACATCAACCACATATATTTCTACGAGACCAAAATATGCCTCGAAGGTATGATCCGTAAGAGTGATATCAAAGCTGCGAATGGTGGTGGCAGTGGTATTTCGAAGCGGATGCGCCATCTGGACAGCTAAATATATCGGGATTGGCCTATGTATTCCAGACGGCCAGGAACCAGTTTAGGACCAACGACGCTCAGATTTATCGTCCGATCGCCTGGCGGATTAAATGTCACACCAGGTCATGGGGCAGGAGATCCTTCAGTAACAAATTTTTCTGTCTCTTATATTTACACCCAGCATTCCGATCCAAACACATTGTTTGGTTCTAATTAGGCCTGAAAGTGCCATGAAAATTATGTTGTAGAGTGAAGAAATTATTTTAATTCTATTGTGATTTATAGAAAATTTTAAAATCGTAGTGTCCATGTATAAACCTGGTCAAGTGTTCTGTCTTAACTTTCTCAACTCAAGATCTGTTTCATACACACAAGTTTACGGATATAGTAAGTTCTTCAACTTAATTTATTTTGTGCAAAAAATTAACTTCATAGAGATTTTACCTCAAAAGTTTTCTAACTGAGGCTGAATGCTTGTTCACTTGTATCTTGTTTATGATATTGGAGACTGGTTAGTAATGCAACATTTTTAAGTGTCTCATTTATTAAAATCATTGACCGAAAAGAAATGTTTGTATATGAGTTTCTCAATTTTGAAAATAGGACTGAATTTTTCCGCCTTCCATCTCTCTCTCTCTCTCTCTCTCTCTCTCTCTCTCTCTCTCTCTCTCTCTCTCTCATATGGACTGTAATATTTTCAAGAACTTTCAGCGATGATCCTTTTAAAAATGTAGGATGATGAGTTTTCACATCCAGGAAGTTATTTCACTCGTGATGCACATTAACGAAACAATATGGTCCAGTGCTGGATTAAGGCTTTGGGGGACCGGGGCAATTAAGATAGGGGTGCCCTTGGATCTACACATACACAATGAAAATAGTTCTTAAAGTGTCCTCTCTGTGCGTGTAATTATAAAAGCTTTAATAGGTTAAGTATTAGACGGTATATATATATATATATATATATATATATATATATATATATATATATATATATATATATATATATATATATATATATATTGTCATAAATTTTGGAGGTGCGCATTTTGGTTATAGCGCCCCGTTTAAGAAATTCTTAGATTTGTGTGATTACTTGTTTGATTATTGGAATTCGGTGCAATGGAAATATTCCTTAGCCCGAAATAATTAGCCAATTATTAGGAGCAAACGTCATGGAGAGAAAGTGTTAGTGAGTTTCCATGATGCAGTGGTCAATTAGTAATGAATTCAGACCCAAACCGCATGACTGGTCAATTAGTAATGAATTCAGACCCAAACCGCATGACTGTCCCTGTAATAATATAGTCCCTATTAAAATCTAGTGGTGTACATTGGTCTTGTGACTGCAGTGGCAGTATTTATGGTAAGAAACCGGTAAATTACACAATGGAATAAACAAGAGGGGACTCGGTAGATACCGTTTATGTCGCGATGGTGGCAAATGTGATGCATTTGTACTGGCGTAATGTGCCTTGAAACTATAGATTGACTGGCCTAAGGTGGCGACGTTAAAATAGCTCCCCGTGTTAGGGAATAGTTGTAGTGTTTCTACGGCGTGAACTGCTGACGGTATGGAAAGTTGATGAAGAGAAACTATGCAGATGTGCGGCTGATAGATATTTGACAAGTTGGGAGATCTGTGTTCTTGCATTGATTAGAGTAAAATTCATGTATAAAATGGACACGTCGGGCTTTCTAATTTACAACTGATAATGTATAGTAGTCTTTGCAAATTTGGGGTAAACTTATGACTTCTAGCAGGAATCGCGCCAGGGTTTTGACACCGCTCGGTCAAGCATAGAACCCTGGCTTGTAACTATATATATATATATATATATATATATATATATATATATATATATATATATATATATATGGCGAATAACAGTCCTTTCAAGTGCACTGGATCCAGCAAGGGATGACGTGTGTCAGGGATTAAGATAAATGCAATAAACTGACAACTAACAGTGCAAAACTAGCATCTAACTAGCCTGAGCGTTTTCGACTCTTAATGAGTCTTTTTCAAAGGCAAATACAAAACATAGACAAGACAAACAAATAAAACAGAAAAACCCTTGTGTTTGCAAAACTTGACATGACTATTTCTACAGGAATGAAACCTTTAGATTTATTATGTTTCAACTAGTTTAATTCAGCTTGCTGCGGATGCTGGAGATATTTTATATTAACCTAGAAATCGACGGGCCATAACGACATCTGTTATTGTATGTAAATTTATGTAAGGGCGAATTATATCCCGGATATTTCATTGCTATAGTAGTAATTATAGGCTATTGAGTGACTAATAAGCAAATTTAGATAATTATTTAAAAGAAAATGTGTCGGCTGCAAAAAGATAATTTTATTTGTACATGGGTGTCATTTTCTAGTCTTCTTGGTTTAAACTGATTGGTTTCAATGTTCTAAGGCGACGTATCTAGTTAAGATTTCTTTTCTTTTCTTGTTTCTGAACTCCAGTTGGGGTTGTCCGTACGGCGTAGATATCATATCCCAAACTGGATAGGAAATCACCAGATAGTAGAGGCGCTTACTTAGAGTGGTTCATAATTCTTTTTGACATGACGGCTCGGTAACTATACAAAAATTATTATGTAAACGGTGACGGAGACACATTTAGGTTATGGGACGTCATTAAGTGTACAAGCTTTCGGCCCTATATTGTCCACGAATATTATTATCCACATGATGGGCAGAGTGGATAAAAGATGTACAAAGTCTGATGATGAGAGAATGCGGGACTGTAACGGGATAGTGGCCGATCAACCAAGGTTGTTGGAATATCCAGAAAAGGTTCTCTGACTTTCTCAGAAGCAAAGAATACATCGCATTAACAATTGTACGACACATTTGTACAAGGTGATTGAACATATGCAATCGAACTCAAAACGTATTTTGAAGAAATAAAACTCGTACATAGTCTTGCTTCATTTGTATTAATAAAATTTTTATCCTCTTTCATCCTGTTTCAGAATGAATAAAAATACTTGAAATACGGTGTAGTCATGTTTATTAGTTTTCATTCAGATTACGACAGCCATCATGTCTGTAGGAGGAAGAACCCGGGAAGAACCACCAACGCAAGGGAAACTACTGTCCAGCTTTCTCACAATTCCACATTGGACGACACTCGAACTGATGCAGACATAAGTAAGATGTGTATGATCTGCAAGGTGAGCGGCTTAGACCACTCGGACATCGCATAATCCAGTAGTGCATCGACAGGCTAGTGACATATTAAACAAGGCACTTTTTCTTAGCCAGGCATGGGCAACTTTCTTTTTGGCGCGGGCTGGATAAGTGATTTTTTAAAGCCACAGCCAGATTATGGGTCTTATTTTGCCCACCCTTCTTCCAAGCAGTACTCTGCAATTTCATTTTTATAAACTTCTAATATACTTAGGTTGGACTTATATCTTTATTGTAAATGTCTGGTAATTGTTGCTCACTTTGGACATACAGTTGATTGCTCTCTTTTGTCTCTCTGTGTTGCTTTACTTATTTCTTTTATACAGGGACCTCTCCGGTGGCCTTGTGGTTACAGCGTCTGTCTCGGATGCGGGAGGTGGTGGGTTCGAATCCCGGCCTAGTCATACTAAAGGCTTATAAAAATGGTACTAGCAGCTGCCTCGCTTGGGGCTCAGCATTAAGAGGTTAGTGTTAGGACTGGTCGGCCTGGTGTCATGATAATGTGATTGGGTGGGACATGATGCAACTTGTCTGCCGCATGATGCCCCAATGCTAGACATCAGTATAAACTGCCACAATGCAGACATCGTAGTGATATAACTGAAATTTTTCTAAAGCTACGTTAAAAATCCAAATGACACATTCACACATCTCTTACATAGTGTGCCTCTTTGCCGCAACACGTAGTTCGTGCATTATTCGACACGCATATCATCTGACTCTGTTTTTCAATATAATAATATCTATTGTTGCCTGAAGAAGACCTCGCTTGTGTCGAAACGTGGAGAAATTCTTTTATTTTATCGTCACTATTTCTAGCTTATATGTGCGTATATGTGTGTTGATAGATACACATACGTGGGAGCACTGATAACGCTTGCTTGAAACGATTTTTTAAGATCATTATGAATGAATCGATTGCTTTTAAGATCAATATGAGTGAATCGATTGCTTTTAAGATCATTATGAATAAATCGATTGTCTTTTAAGATTATTATGACTGAAACGATTGCATTTTTAAGATCATAATGAATGAAACGATTGCTTTTTAAAGATCATAATGAATGAAACGATTGATTTTAAGATCAGAATGAATGAATCTATTGCTATTATTGTGAATAAATCTGCTTTTGATATCATCATGAATGAATCCATTGGTTTTAAGATCATTATGAATGAAACGATTACTTTTAACCTCATTAACCCCCGGAGAATTTTGCCATTTTCGCATGAAATATTAGTAGGAAACGTATTTTGGGGTCTACTTCTGAATACATTCATATACATCTGCTTCCAGGAGATTTTCGTTTAGCCTGATGACTAGTTGTTATTAGAAACGCCGTTCTTTATTGGCTATTTCGCTCGCGCATGTGCAGAAGGCTAAAAGTTGGAATTATTTCCATCATGTCCTCCTTATCCTACTTTGTGCATAGGTTCACCTGTCTGTGTGCAGTTCAGACCGGTCTGCCTTAGATCTGAGTCCAAAAGGTCTAAAATCTGAACACAAAATCCGATTCCGACAACGGCGAAGTTTTGCTGAAAAGAATCAGGTCTCAAAAATACATTTTCCCCTCTGTATTTTGTAATGCGGGTAGAAAGACCATATTATTTGGTGTCTACATCTGTCTACTTTTCTGTAATACCACCCATTTTGGTGTATCTTAAATGATCTTGACGATTCAGAGCTCGGAAGGTGGGTACTACCTCCTGACGCATATACGTGGTGCCATGGGTTAATGAGTTAACAAGGATTATGGAAATTTCTTACAAATTGCCATGGAATGGCTATTTTTGTAATTCATGTGCAAGATTGTTGCACAAACGATCAAATACGCAAGGAAGATTAAAATTTACTGACGTCTTCAAAATGACGCATACACGTTGTGCCAGGGGTTAGTGAGCTAAGATCATTATAAAGAAAACAATTTTTTTTAAAGATCATCATGAATAAAACGTTTGCTTTATAAGATCATTATGAATAAAGCGATTGTCTTTTTAGAATTATTATGAATAAATCTGCTTTTGAGATCATCATGAATGAATCGATTGTTTTTAAGATCATTATGAATGAAACGAAAGCTTTTAACATCATTATGAATGAAACGTTTGCTTTTAATATCATTATGAATGGAACTACATGTATTGCTTTTTAAGATCGTTATGAGTTTTCGAGTAGATTAATTCTTTCTCAAAATATCAGTTAGGCGAGTCGTTTGCCTTTATACAGCGACTGCATAATTAGAAAAATATCAATACTACCAGACCACCACTGATATTCGCTATTTTTTCCTCTCTTAACGTGTTTTGTGTAACATATGAATGATGGAAAGCTGACACTAGCCAAGTCTATGATCGATATGAGCACGGTTGTTTGGTGGCAGAACTCAGCCGACGCATAACGATATCATTTAACCGGATCTGTGCCTTACACAGCTTATGAAGAAATGTGTGGTAAACTACCGAAGGCATTACGGTAGCAGTTTATGAAATATTGCGTCAATTAGCATCATGTATTCGTATACATTGTTAACTTCGGTCGGCCGCTCATGCTTAAAATGAGACGCGGTGTGGTGGTGAAGTTAAAGTGAAACAGGAATCACAGACGGCTTGAAAAAATATTGTGACGAGCTCGTTTGTCCGATCGTACACTTACGGCATGGTATAAGAACTGGACACTTCGATCGTTGGATAATAGGTCAGGCTAACGCATGGTGAGTATTGGCACATATTTCTCTTCCTCACAAACAGAAGCAAAACAAACCACCAAATATTTAAAAGCAGACGATTTTTTTTCCTTAAGGTCAATATGTTGTAATCGATTGAAAAGAGGATGTACTTGTATCATCGTTTGAGAATCTTATGGTTAAGCTTTAACGGCTGCGTGGGCGCAGTTCAGGTTGTCCCACTTCTTTTCCTACAGGGGTTATCTACATTTTGAGTTTTATGAGCAAGTTTTAACGGGAGAGTGGGCGCAGTTCAGATTGTTTTAATTCTTTTCTTTAGTCGGCGGTCTCTCATTTACTCTCAGTTATTTCTTTTATGTTAGTACTACTTCGTATACAATGGTACATGTATGTTCAAAGAGTGTGGTGACCTCGGGTTTCTAATTTCCCACACCGTATTCATTTCAGATAGTAAAGTCACGATGATATCCCCAATGTACATGTTAAATAAAGATAGTATATAGTCCGTTTCAGTTAGAAGAGCTAACATTTCCTATTAGTCTCCAAATAAAGCCACAGAACTGAACCTTACATGAGAAACTGACAGTATATTTGTTAGTGGTGGATATAACTTCACATTAAACTTCAGATTTTGTTTTCTTTCGAACGCGGTGCCTTTCAGGTAAATGGCGTTCCGATTCTGCTTAAACAAGCTAAACAGATCATATCAGGTATAAATTTACGCAGGTAATAAATATTTTACCATAGTTGCAGTTGAATACTAATGTATTAGACATTTGATTTACAAAAATCTTCGCATAGTACATCGACATTGTTATTATCGCCGACTCTACTGATTCTAATATTTCGTTCTTAACAGATGACCTAAACCGTTATTTGTACGATCATCTTTGTACATTTAGATCAAAATCTTGGGATTAACAGTCTTGTAGTTGAAGCGTTTCCCGGTACCACATGAGCGGAGCCATTTAAAACGG
>JAECUM010061364.1:0-18753 GCA_016617855.1 Megalonaias nervosa
GAGATCGAGATCTAATCGTTGTTATTGAACTGAACTACAATCAGATGGGACAACGCCTCTCAACAGTGTTCCTGTCTGATCGTACGAGACAAACACTTTCCAACAGTGTTCCTGTCTGAGTTGTACAGTGATGTGTTCTGGTTGTTAGCTTTCAAACCGTCAGTATTTCATTTCAGCTTTCACAATATGAAATAGACCCCAAATAATAGGACACTTTCGTATAAGATACTTATTGAATAATAGCGTGCAAACTTTATTTTTTTTTTTTAAATTTCAATTACTTACATAAAGACGAATTTTCATGTTCGAATTACAAATCACGATGGCCGACACTTGTTTGGGTTATCAGTTAGTTGGTCTCATGACTATATTTTTAGCGCTTGGAAGAATTCGTCAAATAGTTAAAGTAACACTCTGAATAATATATTTAAAAAAATTATAAAATTCCAGGAAACTCAGAAGGAGTGATCTCATTGTCAAATTTCAACTTTCTTCCCCATAACGAACATGTCCAACATTTGGACCGGCATAGATAATCGCAGTCAAACTTCCAGATTTCAAAACGGCTGCGTCGGTTTTCAGATCTGTAAAAAGCGAACAGGAATAACGTTTACTTATTCGAACAATTGCGGCTGTTACGTAGAAGCTAATGATTCCATGTAAACGTTAAGATTATCTGATTATTAAAAGCTATCTGAAGGCTTGAAATTTTTATTTTTGTGTTAAAATATTTTCTACCTTCTCCACCTGTGAAAACTAAACTGGCAGTCCAGGAGTTTAATGCATAAAACGAGAAAAATCTCTAAACCATGCTGAGCCTGCAGATTACTCTATTTTTTACTGTTAATTTAATGACAGCCTGTTGAGCCATACTTGTTTCTTATAAAGTATATTTTGTTTACTCATTAATAATTCTCTTTAGTTTTTGAAAAGGAGTCAAGAGTTAAGACACATTCAAAATGTTCCTGTTTATAATATACCATTGTGTTGGCTGTCATACTGTATAAGGTCTGTGTTTAGTGCATTTCTCTCCAGCTGATTTTGTATTGTTTAATCTTCGACTTGAAGGATGTTGAATTCTCATATCAGTCTTGTAGTTAACATTCTAGCCCAGTTTTTCTTGTTCCACAAGGCTCTGTTCTCGGCCCATTTCTCTTCATTCTATAAACTCAGCCGCTCTCAAGTGTCATAGATCCATTTTCGGTTTCTCACCGATTGTACGCTGACGACACTCAAATATGATAAATCTGAAGAAGTCCTGATTACCACACAAAGACTTTCTCATTCATTTCCTTTACCTCAAACAATAAGCATCAGCAATACAAATATTAAATTTACACATTCAGTTGGAAACCTATTTGTTACTCTCGACATTACATTCTCATTACTCCAACATGTACTGAACATATGCAAGGCTGCATATCTGGAGCTGAGACGCATCAACTCCTTTACAATTTTCTTTCGGTTGATGCCACTAAAACACTTGTGTCTTCCTTTGTTCTTTCAAGACTGGATTAGAGTAATTCATTTCCATCTGGTTTGTCTCAGTATCTACTACAGAAACTTAAATAAGGTCAAATCACGACTGCTCGGATCATCCTCAGAGTACGAAGAACCGAGCACACACTAACCCCTGTTCTGTACCCTTCACTGCCTACCCGTTCGACCCAGAATCAAGCACAAATCTGTTCAGTATGCTACATTTCGTCGACTGACTCCAGTCCAATATACCTATCTGAC
Organism: Megalonaias nervosa; assembly: GCA_016617855.1. Classification (NCBI taxonomy): domain Eukaryota; kingdom Metazoa; phylum Mollusca; class Bivalvia; order Unionida; family Unionidae; genus Megalonaias; species Megalonaias nervosa. The sequence continues at coordinate 1,741 of JAECUM010061364.1, forward strand.
CTCACCCATGTATATATCCAACTAAGAAACTTGCGCTCCTCTAACAACACTCGCAGACTCATTTTTCCCACTGTTAAAATGAGGTCATGCGGACAACGTTCCTTTGCGTACAAGGGCCCAGCTACGTAGCTCTTGGACACTACTTATTGTAGATTACAAGATTGCTTCGGCATCAAATGCTTCTAGGGTGAAGAATGTCCTCCCTGTTATTATTAGTGACAGTCAAAAGGGTTCTATTAAAGGGAGATTCACAGGTGAAAATACAAGAATTTTGTATGACCTGATGCAGTATCTTGAGACAAAAATGAATATGGTCTTCTTCTATTGATAGACAATTTGAAAGCTTTCGACTTGTTGAATGGAACTTCATGGAGAACATTCTGAAATTTTTTTACTTTGGGGAATCTATTTGTCAGTGGTTTAGAGTATTCTGCAATAAATCAAAACGTTTGTGTCATTAATAATGGTCATTATCCCTATTTTGAATTTTGAGATAGGTTTTATGCAGTGAGACCCTTTAGCACCCTACTTATTTATTATAGGGAATGAACTTCTTGCAACAGAACTAAAATGATATTAGAGGTATTTTCTATAATTAAATGGAGTTCAAATTAGGGCAGTGAGGACAAGAATACAGGTTTTAAAAAAAATTGACCTCTTTATCAGGTCTGCACTTCAATGTTTTGAAGTCAAAAGCTCTTTGGACTGGAAATAAAAAGTTTTCTAATACAAAAATATGTCCCAAAATTGATATCAACTGGCTGGTCAATGTCCAACTTTAGATTATTGGTGAAAATTTCTCTTTGAATTTGGAGGATATGGTTGAACTTAATTATTTGGCGAAGTTGAAGGAAGAAAAGAAATTGTTTAGCTGGTGGAGCAGAAGAAATTTGTCACGTATTTGCTGCTCTACCAAGTACTCCACCTCATATAGAAAATGAATTGATTACATTATTTTTCAAGTTCATTTTGGGAGGCAAAACCGAGAGGGTAAAACGAGATACTCTTATTTCTTTCTATAAGGAAGGGTGATTACATAAGATTCAATTGCACTCATTTATGTGTTATGTAAAACTTTCCTGGATTAGACGCCTATTACTGAACGAAGATGGTTTGTGGCAAAATCTGGTTTCTGAACAAATGTTTGGCAAATCTGGAGGTATATAATTATCGAAATTGACAAAAAGATTGAAACAATATCTCAAAAACTTAAAAATATCTTTTGGCGTAATGTTATTTGTGCCTTCTCTCAATGGAAAAATGAACCAGCGACTGTTTAGGAATGATGGTCTCAAGATATTCTTAATTTAGTAACTATATACAATTTTAAATCATATACAAGGTGGAGAACAAACGGTGTTGTACTTATTAAACACCTTGTTGATACACAAAGATTTCTACTAAGTTTTGTTGAAACAAAACAAGCAACACAAACTAATACTTTTATTCAGTATTCTGCCCTTATTTCAAAGATAACAGTGAAGTGGAAAGAGAAAATTAAAAGTTTTTCTTGAAAGTGGAAATAGTTCCAATTAATACTTGACAAAAGTTCGCTTCTCATAATAAGAGCAAAGAATACATTTATTTATAAAGATCTGATAAGAACCAAGATCTAAAAGCCAAACGTTTAATATGAAACTTGGTCCAGGCAACTAGGGTGTGCAGTTGATGTAAAAGAATGGTCCAACTCTTTTATTTTGGCTAAACGTTGCACAAAAGACACAAAACTGGTTAGCTTTAATTTTAGATCTCTACACAAAAATATTGCCACAAACCAGTTTTAGAAAATTATTAATTGAGTGATAATGATAAACGCACCTTCTGTAAGGAGGGAAAAGAACAAATTGTGCACTTATTCTACGACTGTCCAGTTACTGGACATTTTTGGAAATTATTTAGAGAATGGATCCAAAATTACGACCCAAATTTTAAAATTACACGAAAAGACGTCTTTAAGGGAATAACCACTTAGATGATCTTATCAACTTCCTAATTTTGATTGCAAAATATGTTTGTATACAGAGCACGTTGTGCATCAAAAATGCCAAATCTCCCCTATTATAATAATTGTGTTTTAGCATATAAAAGGCTAGAAAAATATGTCGCCAAAGTGAATAATAGAAATGACAAGTTTAAGAAGAAGTGGGCCCTTTTGTCATCCTTTGATTTTATTTCTTAGCTTTTCTTTACTTTAACATCAAACAGGCATTGTGAAGACCTTGGATTTGTATGAATCGTTCCTTATGTACAATATTTGTGAGTGTATGTGTTTGTGTGTGCATGTGTTGTATTGTGTTGTGTTGTGTTGTGCTGTGCTGTGCCGTGCCGTGTTGTGTTGTGTTGTGTTGTGTTGTGGTGTGGTGTGTTGTGGTGTGGCGTAGTGTAGTGTGGTGTGGCGTGGTGTGGCGTGTTGTGTCTAAGTAAGGGAACATATGTAAAGATCACGATGGAAATTATTTTAAAGAAATGCCGCATACACCTGGTCAGGTGGTGATATAGGGGAACAGGTAAAATCCTGACAACTTATGTTTAATAATTAAAAAAAAGATCTTAGACACAATGACACTGATACATTTCAAGAGAGCTCTTAAAAGTTTCCATTTCGACTGCAAGAACTGATTTAAAGACTTAATGTTTATTTCTTTAATTATTTGACAGCTTGTTTTTGTTTGTAATTTAATGGTGTTTATGTTTATAATCTTGTCGTTATATATGTTTTTATGTGTTATGTAATATTGTAAAGCGCTTAGAGCTTCTAAATATTAGACACTGTACTTAAGTCTACATTAATAATAATAATAATAATAATAATAATAATAATAATAATAATATTATTATTATTATTATTATTATTATTATTATTATTATTATCTTCTTCTTCTTATTCTTCTTCTTCTTCTTCTTCTTCTTCTTCTTCTTATTATTATTATTATTATTATTATTTACTATATCCATCTATTATGTGGGGATCCATTATTTTATGTTACGAGAGAGAGAGAGAGAGAGAGAGAGAGAGAGAGAGAGAGAGAGAGAGAATACTACGTACACTTTCAATCATTGGGACTTTTACATGACCCCGATGATCTCATTACACAACAACAAACTACTTAATTTTACTGCTCTAAAACTGCGTATTAAAACTGCCGTTCTTAAAGGAGAGCACGCTACTATGTATTAAAACTATTTCATCCCATATGCGACACCAGTACATAGTCTTTTATTATCACATAAATTAATGTGAAAGCATCAATTTCCACTCTCACGCCGTAGATTACTATTTGATTTGTCATGTGATCATAATAGCGTAATCAAGCGTACCTAGAAGTAGAATGTATGTTGATATCTGCCATTCGCACCATATCGGCTATTTATAAATAAAGGATAGGTCGAGAAGTTACAAATGCATCGAATTATTTCTTCATTTGCAATTTCTCCAGTCCTACGGTCAACACAAATGTATAAATAACCTAGAGATTCCGATTAGATTCAGGTGTCTATTTTGCGAGAAACTTCCGGCGAAAAATATGTATAATTTTCTTCAAATTTCTGGCAACATACCTCCAAGCATATTTGTGTCTCGCTGAACAGCCAAAGTGCTCCAAATGCGTAGAAGTAAATAAAATGTTGCAAATGAAAATCTAATTCGATGCATTCGTAACTTCTCTGTCTAATCCTTGTTTCGTAAATATCCGAGGTGGTCCGAATGGCAGCTCTCTCTCTCTCTCTCTCTCTCTCTCTCTCTCTATATATATATATATATATATATACATAACTCGTATTGCCAATATAGCGGATATATATATATATATATATATATATATATATATATAATAAACATAACTCGTATTGCCAATATAGCGTACTGAAAAAAAGGTTATGGGATTGCATTGCAGATATTTGACAAAAACAGCTTTTCCAAAGTGAAAAAACAGGTTATGGGATTACATTGCAGATATTTGACAGATTTGTTAATATCTCCGTAATCAGAATCCACCTTCTTATTTACTAGATAGTTTCAAGTCGTTGTTCTGTGTGAATTTTGTTTTCAACCGTTCTAAACTTAATGCAGCTAAAAATGTTGCACCATTTTATCGGCGATAGATGGGATGTTACCTAAAGACCTCACTACCCTGTGTATCATTACGATTCTCGTAGACTAGCTATCGATGCAGATGTTTTAAATCAATATGCCATGCCTTTAACAATTCTTAGTGGATTTTAATAAACTTTTGGTTTATATTGCCATTCACTTGGTATATTTGTGCAAGACATCATATGAAAATTTATAATTCGCTTTCGTTTAATACCATCACATGTATCCGCCTTACCATCGGAGCTATTTATAATGTATGTGGCAATTATATACTTGATTATCGTGGCATTAAAACTGTTATTAACACGTTCTGTCCTTATCTATCGTAGGCATCAAAACTGTTATTGACACGTTGTGTCCTTGTCTATCGTAGGCATCAAAACTGTTATTGACACGTTCTGTTTTTATAAAATAGTTGCACGAAAACAAAGCATTTTGGCTATTGAAACGTATGACACCTGATCATACAGTTTTTCTTTTTTTTTTCATGTTTTGTTGGTGGTGGGGTTGGGGGTGGGGGCAGGATTTCGCAGAACTGCTTCTGTGAAGAGTACCTATGCTTTCAAATCGTCAATTCCATGTGGGAACATTTTTTGCAGTTTCGATTCGATGCGATGGTATTATATTTATTTTTTTATTTGATACCACGGGTTTCACACAACAAAGCAATTTATGTGTGCAGATTTATCCTTTGTCTGTGAATATATAAACATCACCAAGCAAGTGGAGTGAGTTTTAAAAATTTTAATCTGGTACAGTAAAGTGGCGCTTATTACTCCTTCCGATTTGCCTCGTTTGTCACCTTAAACACATAAATCTTTTGATATAATATTCGAATAAATAATAAATCATTAAAGATAACATCGTGCCATGATATTATGTGATTAAATATTAATCGTGTTTTATGTTCGACAGTTCATCCGTTTGTGCTGAAGTTGGTATGAAAGTGAACCGGACTAAAGGCCGACTTCCCAATCTGATACGCCTCGTGAAATTTGGTGGTCACTGACGGACTGGGAGTGATCTGGAGGGTCCAACTGTTTCCTGGGAGGGTCAGAGAAGAGATAGATTTTTTAATGTCGAACTGGCTCTTTTGCTTGGCTTCTTTGTCTCTTCTCTCGCGAGCACGGCGATTTTGAAACCATATTTTGACCTGCAAAGAAAACAAACAGGAAGACAGTCACAATTTTCCAACAACCAATCCATAACTGCGTGAAGAATCAGATATATTATTTAAAAACAGGCATGTTAACGACACACCCGGGGGATCGGATTATTTTACAATTACATCATACGGCGTGGCTTTAAAAATCACAATTCAGCCAGCGCCCTGGAGGAAGTTGCACATGCCTGCTTTAACAACAGAGTTATTGCATTCGTCTTTCAGAGTTTGAATAACTACGTTGAAAAATGAAATCTATAACTTATCCAAAATCAGACCGCACTTATGAATCATAGGGTTGCTCATTGATGTTGCGCATTCTTTTCCTTCTACAGCAACCACTACTATTACTATTATTACCACTAAAACCAGTCTACCGCTACTGCTGCTGCTACTACCACTACTACTGCTGCTGCTTCGTATGGTGCTATTACTACTATTACTACTACTGCTACTTTTTATCCTGCTGCATCTGTTATTACTTCTACTACTACAACAACTATTACTATATATTTTGTATAATACTACTAGTACAATCAGCGATGCTTCTGATTTGGCTTTCTGCTACTATTACAACCACCATTACCATTACAACAGGTGCTGCTGCTACTACTGCCACTACTGCAGTTTCTCCGGTTGTTTCTACTACCACGGCTACAACCACTACTACTACTTCTGCTGGAGCTTGTGCTGCTGATACTATCACTGCTGCTGCTTCTACTGCTATTGTTGCTATTTCTACTGATATTTCTACTGATATTGCTGCTATTTCTACTGCTATTAGCAGCAAGTAAACTTATTTTATACGCCAATTTTTCATGTACTAATACCATACATCTGTCAATCCAAATATAACAATCGATTTATGTATGCATCAGCTAAACGTTCAAGCTACCCTATTTGCAAATATTTAACGCAGTGAAATCTTAAAATTTCTGTTGTAGGTATTTTTTTTAATTCTCTGCATATTATCATGTATATTACACAAACATTTCTAGACCACCCCAATGGATCCAGTCTTGGTTTTGTAACAATTTTTTTTTAAAAAAAACGAGCGTAATCAACACTATAGTGATTGTTTTTGTAGAGGATCAAGAAGCTCGACATATTAATTATTTTGATGTCTGTGTGTCCGTTCACACCTTTGATGAAACTCAGTGCTAAAGAATTTTACTTGATAAACCAACCTCATTACGAATGGGGGTGGGGTGGGGTGAGACCTCGACATGCAGGCCATGGTTGGTTTCTTCTTGCCTGTTCAAGGTTTCTTCTATTTTTACATTTGTTTAAACCTGTGATACAATGCTAGGCTAGCGATAGGTGCCATACAGGTCATAGCTGGGGTACCTCCAACAGCGAGCATGCAAGTCACAGGGCATAAACACATCTCTTCTTTAACTGGTAATAAGAATAAAATATACTTACATTTATGCATCTTGAATTTGCTCAATGTACTCTTATTTTAGTTAGTTCTGCAAATCCGAATTTCATTCGTTCCAAAACACGATACACACAGCGAAATTGTATTGTAATTTCGGCTACATTTCCAACTGAAATCAAATTCTTCTTACTGCACACAAAACGAAATGAATGTGATATTCGACAGCGTCTTTTTGAGAACTTTAATTAAAAGAATTAATACATTTCTCACATTATGATTCCAAACAATCAATGACAAAACAGAGAGAGAGAGAGAGAGAGAGAGAGAGAGGTGCGGTTGATTGAATGCCAGCTTTATAAAAATCAAGTCCGTCACAAGCAAAAACGCAAAATTGAGTTGGACCAACAGAAAAACAAAATCCAAACATTTCAGATCAACTTGAAAAGCTGTTTCAATGCGCATTCATTCACAATATGACTCTAAGTTTCAATTTTAAGTAGACCAAGACGTGTTTTGTTTTTTTTTAAAATGTCGAGCTCTCGACGAAGTTCAAAGGTCGCTGGGCGGTGCTATGTACGCATTAATATTGTTACTGTGTATTGCTGAATCTACGGTTGTGTATTTATTTTAGAACACAGCATACTTTGTTTCTTGTAGAGTATTTCTTTTATTAGTATTATTATTAATATGAACTTGTATTTTCGGACTAATACTGTACTTCCAAAGATCGTGCAGAAATACTCAGAAAAACTCGTTCATATTTTCCCATACAACTGCAGTAACCTATCACTACAATCATAATTACACAAACATAAAAGTATAAATTGTATTTAATTTTATGTAATATAAAAGATTGTGTGTATACGTTTGTGCATCTCTTTGTTAGTGTGTGTGTGTGTGTGTGTGAGAGAGAGAGAGAGAGAGAGAGAGAGAGAGAGAGAGAGAGAGAGAGAGAGAGAGAGAGAGAGAGAGAGAGAGAGAGTAGGAACGAATCAGGAAAATTATTCGCAATACAATATTTTTAAATGATATAGGTGAAGTGTTCTGATTGCTGTTTTGAGGCTTTTATTTTAAACATTCATTTCAAAAAGCCCTCATTTGTCGTCATGTTGGTCTAGTTTGTTTTCATTCATATTTGTCAATATCTCGTGTCCGTGTGTGATATCATTTATACAAATAATTGACATGTTTGATATCATTTGTACAAATAATTGACATGTTTGATATCATTTATAGAAATAATTGACATTCGACAAAATCTTCTTTTAAGTACAACAATGTATTTTGTACGGATATAAAAGTTAGCTCTGCAAGCAAGTATTTCCCCTTTTATTTCTAAACTACATTTTTAAAAGAATGATGAAAATTATTATTTTTACTTCAACGTCTTTATCGTGATCCAAAACATAAACTATTGCTTAAGAATTTTAGTGATATAAATTATTTTAAAAATATGGGTCACTTTTGAAAAACAAGCATTATTCGTAATAAACATCCAATAAATTCTTTCTTGCTTCTTCAGTTTTTTTAAAAATATTTTTTGACTCCTGGATGGAAAGAAAAGACAATATATAATAATGTTTCTAATGGGACTGGAATAAGGTCATTTGTCATTACGCTTCAGAATGTGCAGTGAAGAACGGAGAGGACACATTATTCGAAATGCTTCTTGCGCTTTTCATAAAATGTTAGCAGATGATAGACAGAGGAGATTTGTTCTCGATCTAATTATGTAAAATTGTTTTTACTCAATTTGTCGGTCTAATATAAAACTTAAGAAAAAGAAAATGCAATCGAGACGAAAACAATTCTGAATTTACAATCGCTTCTATATGTTTCATAAACTTGTAATCTTCATTTACATCAGCTAAAGATAAAGATCTAACCTTTCTTCCACCTCACCTTCACCCCAAACTTCGGCACAAATTAGAACCTAGGAAATTATGAATAATCGACTTTTGATGTAGATATCTTTGGTTGCATCCATTCTATTATACAGGTCAAAGGACCGCTGTAATTAAAACACAGACTTTATCGTTTCCCACTAAATTATGTAAATCAATCCTAAAACTACACGCTTCTACCCCTTAGTTAATGGCTTTAGGTGAATTATGACTATTTCCATTTAGTATTTGTCGTATCAGATGACGAGTGGTAGATTTGTGTGGCCAAATTGTGCATTATAACAAAATAGGTAAAGTATTGTTATCCATCGTGTTTTCACTCACAATGGTTAAACTGAATTAGAACTATGCTACAAATCTGTGGACTGGCAGAATATTGTGGTAATAAAGATAAGTATGTTAACTTCAGATATATTAGTCAAAATATAAAACAGGTACGTAATACCCAATATATCAAACCATAGAGAAACAATGTTTCAAAGGTAGATTTTTCGGTAAAGAATATCAATAAGAAAGATATTTTCAATTATTACATCCGTTAAGATCAGATATACAAATCAGAGACTACCAATATAATACTGTCGTTTTTAAATGTAGAAATGGCTAATAGAAAGTGTTTCTTATGTATATTATTGACTAAGGTGATGAATTCCAACGTCTTCATAAATGTCCATGTTTGCAGACGTTAGAAAAAATTTCACATTTCAACATGTACACAAGAGATTTTTCTTGCTATTAATTGCATGATTTTATGAACTTTGTAAATTATAATAAATTTTCCAAACTATCAATAGTGTGTGTGTGTGTGCGTGTGTGTGTGTGTGTGTGTGTGTGTGTGTGTGTGTGTGTGTGTGTGTGTGTGTGTGTGTTAACTGCAGATAGCTACATCTTAAAATCCTCAACTGTATATTTCTATGCAGTTTCTTTTCTACGCAGACCAAACTAAATTGTTTTGTAAAAAAAAAATGCGTTGCATTTGGACTACAGGCAGATGGCAGTATTTTTTTTAGAGTTTTCTCCATTTTTTCGCCCATAAAAATTGGTTTTGATGCTTTCATCTTTTAATTTAAGTTGACTATTAATTTGCTGTGTATATGCTTTGTATCACAATTCTGATTATCAATAAAAATTCAAGTTCAAGTTCAATGTATTCGTTATGGGTTCATCAGCAATACACTGATTTACCAATCAGATTCGATCATACAAAACTGGGAATCTAATATGCGTGTGTTTCCCTGTGTGGCCCTTGCACTATCACCTTACTGCGGACAAATTGAGACCCATAAATGCGGCATTTGCAAGGTGCAATGAACGGAATAGCCACCAGCTGACATTAACGTGTTTGTCGCCGTATCGTGTCCGAGATCAAATTACTGCATAATCTGAAAATAATTAGACAGGCCCTAGGTGTAAATAATCACGTTTGACACCTTGCCGCTATGCGCATATTTTCTAGTTAGATATTAAAGTTTCTCAAGTTTCAGCAGCTTCATTTTGCTAAGAGAGTATTGTGTATGTGCACAGAAAATAGTTAAAACCTCGTGTGTGTGTGTGTGTGTGTGTGTGTGTGTGTGTGTGTGTGTGTGTGTGTGTGTGTGTGTGTGTGTGTGTGTGTCCTACAATCCAAGTTTAAGGCCTGTAAAGGTACATATAATTCATTCATGGTATAAAATCCGCATGGACCAGAAGCTACTCTTGCGGAACTGTAGTATACATGGCAAGTAAAAACAGAGACACCAAAATCTGACATTTTCAATAGAAAAATAAAACAAGAAAATATACGCATGCACATGTTTATATATTATATATGGCGCCATCGATTTGTAACATTCACAATATTTACGAAGTCAGAAATGTTAGAGCCTATTTTTGGGGATGAGTGTATAATCGAATTTTTCACTTTTTTGAATATTCGGAGTTATATTTTATTCATCTATTTGCATACTCACATGAAAGCAACATTGAAACCTATAAACAATTCGAGTAGAGTGCGTCTAAACGTGCGTTTCAACCATCAACGCAAGGACGGAACATTATAGGCGTACCTTCTAGCAATTAACCTTTGACCTCAGATGGTTGTATAAAGTGTGGGTGGACATGGATAAAGCGTCGTGATGTCTGTTTAGCTATTGACATTTGATGGTCATCGCAAATCTGTAAATATTTTCTCTAATGTATCAGCAAAATGAACTGCGAAGTGTAAGCATTTGGCTTCATAATTGTTGTAAAGTTCTTATACGAAAACAAATACAAATTAGATAGAAAATAAATCGATAACAGAAGCTTGTCCTTAAATCGTCAGCAATTGTTAGTTATAGTAGTAGTGCAGTAATAATAATAATAATAATAATAATAATAATAATAATAATAATAATAATATAACGCTGTTATGGCACTGTTTCGACGTAAGTACGTAACCTTAAAGAATTCGGACACACATAAAATGAATTACATGGTCTTGACCACTTAGGTCAATCAATCAGTGTCCTCTGATCTATGACCGCTACACGTGATTGATTCACATATAACAGTTCCAAAAAAGAGGCATATTGTTTTTTCTGTCTGCATTTGATGATAACGATGGATGAAGAAGTGAAACGGGTAGAACATTAACATAATCTATTTAGTAAACATCCAAAAATAGTTTTTAAAAAATGTATTTTCCATATTTCCTCAGATGACTTCAACAACTCATAGGATAGTACAAAGTTTTAAAATAATATATTACTCTCAGAACATGTTTATGTTTCAATAGTAACTGATAACTTCATTCTTCCTGTAAAAAAAGAGGATAGTAAATGATAGAAGAGATAGTAAATGATAGCAGATAATCGGCATACCTTTAAACTACTTGCTTCATTTTACCAGCTTTTAAACTATTATGGAAACAAATTCTAATATGTTTTGGAGAAAAAAGTGATTTTTGTTTTTTTATTATTGTTATTTTTCATGATCACCATTGAGTTCCAGTCTAATAGATTTTAATCAGAAGCTATCAGGAAACAAATGCGAAATAAAACTGTCTTTGAAAATCAAAACCTATAAAAGACAAGGTTTCCAATGTTCGAATGTGTATAAATGAGAATTTAATTTTATGAAGATATTATCCTATTCTAATTATTTTTTAGTCTGCGAATGTTACAAGAGTTTTTGTTCTAGCAGAAGAAAATCTCCGTTATCCACCTGATGTCTGTGGATCGCTTTGTTGATAATCAGAGTGGGAACAGCGTTGCTAAGGGCTCTGATTGTATTATTTTGTTGCCAAAGTCATTATATGATGTAAGCTGATAAAGTCTAATGAAATGATTATCAAAATAGATCACGTTATGGCATATTAATCCACGAATTTTCCAAGCACCGACTTTGATTATTTGCCAATTGATGAAATTGCTGTGTCGAAGAATCGAAATGCTGATACTAATTTGCTGCTTTTCAATCCGAGAGGCATATATGACATTAAAACCTAATTAGTGTTGTATTAGCTATAGAACACGATCTTTCTTTTTTCTACTGGCTTCTTTCAGTACCTGTATTGATAATAATACCGTCTCTAAGCGCGCATAAGACGAGTTCAACCCACACTCAGTAGATTCTGATCTGACGTAGTATAATGAGCTTGCATATCAGGGTCTATGTTGCTTGTTCTACTGATTACTCCTAACAAACTGCACCTACTCTGATATGATGGCTCATTTTGCGACAGCAGATCTGATTCTGTGCAATTTGCAGTTGGACTAGACTTATAATCGAGTACAGACGGTACGTGGGGATAGAAAGTGCCACATCTGATTCTTCTGATTACGAGACCAAAAACGAAGTGCGCAGACGAGTTGCTCTAGCATTCTTTACTAAAAGCGTCTTGCCTTTAAAGCATACTTTTTTTTCCTTCAAATACTCAGACTTTTACTCCAAAATAAATGATTTAAAATCGTGGTTCCATTCCTGCAAGATCATTTAAATGTGATTTAAACGGACTCGCATCTGATCGCGAGTACGACACGTCAACTACAGAACCACGGCTGCTCTAGCTAGAACATTGAAGTATAATGGATGGTGTCTCGCATTTTAAGTGCTGAGTTTATACAGAAATAATCGTACTAAAAAAAACAATACTCGAATAAAATCGTAGTAGTAGTAGCAGCAGCAGCAGTAGTAGTAGTAGTAGTAGTAGTGGTAGGAAGAGGAGGAGGAATAACTAAGTGGCGTAGCAACCGCCCAGCTACGAAGGGCGTGGGGTATGCCCAGTGGGGCCCAAAATTCCCATAAAAAAATATTATTTATTGGGAGGGTGCCACAGAATTAAATTTATGGGGTGGGGTTGGGCAGGATTTCCTGCAATGCCACTGTAGTAGTAGTACCAGTAGTAGTAGTAGTAGTAGTAGTAGTAGTAGTAGTAGTAGTAGTAGTAGTAGTAGTAGTTAAGGGTGCAACGTTTACACCTCTAAATGGTTTAATTTAGTTTGCTACCTGTAATGCTTGTATAATGCTAACAAAAAGAATTTATTTAAACTATACTGATTACCATTGAAAAGCATGTTTGTTAACTTAACCTTTGATTAGTAACTTTTATATTTAAAACACACACATACCCCTCCAAACAATGTTTCAAGTTTGTAAGCCACCGTAAGGGTGGCCCCTACAAAAGTATCCCATGCGCCTGTCAGCACAATACGTCCAGATGACGTTCATGTATCAGTAGGAAACAATATCACGCCAAACTTCAGTTGTCAGATATATTCAACAGCGACCCTTCTTAAACACTGAGCCCTGTCACAACAGGAGGTAAATGACGCCCAGCGAATGAACAGTCAAAAGTTAAACGATGTACTGTAGTGGTGGTAGTAGTGATAGTAGCAGCAGTAGCAGGAGTAGCAGCAGCGGTAATTGTAGTAGTAGTATCAGCAGCAGCAGTATTAGTAGGAGGAGGAATAACAAAGTGGAGTAGCAAAAGCCCAATCAAACCCCGCAACTACGGAGGGCGCCAGGCATGCCCAGTTGGGGTACAAAATCCCCACCAAAAACAGTATTTATTCGGAGGGGGCAACATAATTAAATTTATGGGATGGGTTTGGGCAGGATTTCGTGCAACGCCACTGTAGTAGCAGTAATAGTAGTAGTATAACAAATCTTAGGCAACCATTTCCTCTGGAGTGTGAGAATATGACTTTAAAAAAGAGTGAGTTACTTAACAAATTTTCATTTAATTTAATACGATAATTTAATCTGCAGATCCCGATAAAGAAACTGACGAGGACGTGTTTATTGTTCAATATAGATGATCTTTATGGCAGAATTGTCTTCAGTAGTAGTAGTAGTAGTAGTAGTAGTAGTAGTAGCAGAAGCAGTAAGAGGACAAGAACCAATTACCGACCCTTGTTTCCGTGAGACTGAGTGCTGCAGAAAGCTCAGCAACATCCATACTGCTAAGATATTGAGTCTGGCGGAACTTTTGCTCTAATGCTGCCACCTGGTGTTGGGTGAACGGCACACGTGGGTTTCGCCCTAACTTTCTCTTTTTAAAGCCATCTTTCTTCTTTATCCCTGCATTATAAGAATAGAAACAGAAAAAAACAAAAAAAAACAAACACCGATTAAGTCATTTGATTTTAATTTTTGGTCGAACATATGTTTATCATGTGTCTGTTAAAACCGCTTTTACAGTCAAGCAGTGATATTTCGTAAATAGGTATATTTATCATAACGAACTGTCGCCGCATTGCAAGGTTAGAACCCACACTCATGTGCAGACGAACTTAACACACGATGAAGGCAGTGATGATACAAAGGCAAGCATTGCAATTTCTATGACTTGCGGTATTGTTACAAGTGAAGATGTTTTCATATATTTTTTATAATTAAATAATGGAATATATTAATTCCAGAGGAAAATAATTAATTATTTTTAGAAATAAAGAACTATATAAATACCGACAATCATTAATTATGATCAAAACCATTTAAAACAATGCATGTGGCTTCTATAATAACATAGTAATACTTTTCTGACAACATGACTGGATATATGTAAGGATCAATGTTATTAGATTCCCTTTACGTGGATTTTATGTAAAGATTAATGTTATTACATCCCTTGAAGTGGATTTCTGTGTAAAGATCAATGTTACTGCACACCTTTAAGCTGATAAGTAGACGGAATTGGAGGATTACAAAATCTGTATTATATACTTAAGTGTGAAATATAGAGACTTATTGGCGAAATAATTTTCATATTTTTTCCATTTATATATTTTCACATGCGAAAAATATATCCTTATAGCTCCACATGTGAAAATGAGAGATCTCCCATCACGCCATGCGACGCATGATTGTGTGTGCCTACAAAAGTTGTATCTGCAACAACAAAAACAAGTACTTTGTAAGCTAAATAGAAACTGGCTTACATTTTAGACATGGAAATTAATGTTTGATAAATTAGTTTTACCAGATGTGTACGTCTCTCTTAAGTTAATTAATCTTACTTCCATGACAACAACGACAAACCCGCCGTGATGCTTCGCTGAATCGGACTTGCATTCTTTTCAGATAGGGTCAAATAGTTTACAGAATGACAAAAATTTGATTTACTGTGACAAATTAGGTCAACCCTATCCTACCGCATTCTTAAGTTACGTATATTGATATAATCAGGCTATGAAAGTGATGCGAATTTACGAAAAGGAGGTGGGTGTACCGTAGAAGGAGTTGAATCTTCTTCTTTGATTCTGGAGCAAGTCTGGTACATAATAAAAAGAAAATTTTCTTTTCCTACCTTAATACCGGATATATTTCATCTCGTCGTACCAGAACTGTATATTTTAATTTGTGGCTTCTCCACTCGTTAAAATATCATGTTTTTGGAAAAACACGATGAAATATATCCAGTATTAATGTAGGAAAAAAATATCCTCTATTTATTTATGCTGTCTATTTATTTATGTTGGAATTTTGAACAAGAACAATAAAGCATATAAGTGAAAGAGCAAGATATATTATTATGACTTTTGACAATAAAGTCCCAATCTCGATGATTTTTAAATAACTTTCCTAAAAATATTTTACTTGTCTGCCATTAACGTAAATAGAGAATATATTTTTTACATGTGAAATATAAAGATATATTTTTCACATGTGAAAATATAGGAATGAAAAAGTATGAAAGTTACTTCGCCAATAATTCTCTATATTTCACATTTAAGTATATAATAATAAGTCTTCCTAACAGAATAAAATAAATCATGAACTACAGAGTTTACCCTGTTTGCATTACTGATATCTTTTTAACTATGCAAGCTAAAATCTCATAAGTTTTCAATTTAACAATAACCCTGTCCCTGATTATGGCATCAGTATTAAAGCTCAAATCAAACATAACTTATGTTGAAATTTAATTAGAAATAGTTTCAGAATTCCTTTTTAACTAATATTTTCTTTTGGTACGGAATGTTTGTTGATTAAATGTCATCTTTTATAATTATATACACCTTTCTGTCATGTTTTCTGTCTGTGCTTTGGTGAAAGAAGATTTTACTTGCGCATTTGCAGCGGATTTTATTTTGCAAATTTTCGGATTTGTTGTTGTTGTTGTTGTTGTTGTTGTTGTGGCTTTGGAATCCGTTGAATTTCTTAAAACCATATGGACTCGCAATGTACTTTAAGCTGAAAAGACCGATATTTAAGATCCTGGTGTTTTTGTATAAATGCATCTAAACTGCAATGCACATGTACATAATTGTTGACAGCATGTAAAGTTAAACGTTTTGGGGGAATACAAATTTGCCCTTACTTGTTATTTTAAATTGTTCTTAGTTTCAAATTATTTTTTTAGATTTATTGGGAAATGTTTGTGATCATCTTGCAGGGCATCACTTGCCTTGTGAGAGTCGTACGTACAATCCGATAATCATTTGAAAAAGCTGCACTTCTGTTTTACTTGTTATATACACAAACGAACAACGAAAAGTGGCATAAGAAGTATATGACACATAATTATGGCCCTGTTGTGTTATATTTGTAATGACAGATATTAAGTCTGAAATCTGCTGGAAAAAAAAAACACAGATAATTTGCTGCCAATATCAATATGACACATTTTTCGAACAACGGTCTTTGTTACCACACCATTTGTAACCTATGGTTCGCAATCACATACTTGTACCGTATAATACAGTGATTGTCAACATTAATCGGATCTTTTTTATATCATTGAGATTTCATGAATTGTTACAATTAGTAATATGACAATGTATTCAATGTACTGCAGTCCTATTATTCTTTATGGACCCGCGGTAGCTCAGTTGGTAGAGTTTCGGACTCTTAATCTAAGGTTCGATACCCGCCCTGGCCTTGAGAAAAACAATATTTTCAATTTCCTCGACATGATACAGCAAATATGTTAGCATTGCCATTAAATCCATCCAGAACAAAACATATCAAACTCTGTAAACGTTTAATCACTCTGTAAATATTGTTGCTT
>JAECUM010061366.1:0-16265 GCA_016617855.1 Megalonaias nervosa
GAGATCCAAACACAGTGCTTGTGCTTGCTGATTCTGTAAAGAACTTCAAATACTGTATTAGAGAAAAGGTTGAATATCAGGATCCATTGTTAAAAACAGTAACAATAAGAAAGCAGCTTGACTCAAAGATCATTAACATGATTGTTTTGTACAAAAAAAATGTGTGATAACTGCTGCAATGTATTCAACAGCATACAGGTCAATGCTGGACAATTAGCAGCATACAAGTAAATGCTGGACAATAGCATACAGGTAAAGACCGCACAATTAGCAGCATACAAGTAAACACTGGACAGTTAGCAGCATACACAGTGCTGGACAATTAACAGCATACAAGTCAATACTGCCGCTACGAAATGATTATGAATAATTCATGAACTGGCATGAACGGTTCATGTACCATTCATGAAAGTTCATCAAAAGGTTCATGAAATAATGAATTCGTGAGCCAACACTTCACAAACTGTTCTTGAACAGTTCATTAACTGAATTCATGAACAGTTCATAAAAGTTCACAAACTGGGTCATTATTCATGAAGAAGTGAATGAACATATTCATGAACTATGATGAACAATGTTCCTGACATGAATGATTCATGAAAAGTTGCTATTAAAAAAAATTTGATTATCTGACAAATTCACAAATACCTATTTCATCCTGAATCATAAAATAACCTTAGATGTGGGGGGTTTAAAACAGTATAAAATGCAACATATTATCTTAAAAACGGTATTTAATTTCAGATAAATTTCTAATATGCAACAAAGAACATGTAAAGTGACATTAAGCGATTTTCTTTTTTTTTACTCTTAGCAACACTTTTTGTATGTTTTGTTATTTTTCTTTGAAAATTTTTCAAGACATATTGGGGCAGTTGTGTTCAATCAACTGTTGAAGCATATTTAACTTTCATCGTCAAGGGGCTGTCTTTCCACTAGGGTTTCTCCTGACTTGACCAATCTTTTTCCCAGAGACTGACCTTTCAGATAACTCTTTTGTGAAGACGTTCAGGGCCTATAATTTAATCAAATCCCACCCATTGTCGCTACTGAATGTCTCCATCTGCAACTTTAGCTGTTCCATCTGATTACTGTTTGGATCTTTAACATTGCTGCAGCAGTCACTTTTTAATGTCTCTTCCATCTCGGCCGTAAGATCCTCCAGTTGTCAAATTTGCCTCCTTAACCTACAAACTTCATCCTCTAATAATTTTACTTTTCTGCTGTCTGATCGGAAAGAAAGAAAGTTAATTACAGATAACCTCTGATCAACATTGTCTTTTAGCACATTATTTTTGTACCCCACTTTAATTACTGGAATAATTATAATCCAACTCAAAATTATTTAATCCCTTACACTTAATACACAACTTACTGAGCATTTATGTTATTGGAAAATTGTCACTAGTTGTATTTTAACTGAAGCTGACTAGCCATAGGTATAGTCACAGCAGTCGGATGTTTTAATCAACAAAAATTTATCCACTCTGACTCAGCATGTTGCGTATAGCTGCTTCCGGTTTCATCACGTTATTTGCACCTGTATTGTGTACAGTTTGACACATTAACTAGTTTATTTTTTTTTGTTTTAATTTACCAAATTACATCAGATCATAGAAATAGTGATGTCATGAAACAGAAAACGATACCGAACATCTAAATTCCTATCGTAGATGCAGTACAGCGTCTGGTATCAAGATCGAAAAGGGGGGATATGATTCAAAAATTAGAAGAGCAAGTTTAAATTGGGTCTGAAAAAAGTCATGTATATTAGTTTGGTTAAAACTAATATGACATATAAAAACCAATAAAATATCCATATAACTTCCAATGAAATAATCATGAATGACCAAGAAAAAGATACTCACCGTAATTTTGATGATCCTGGCTGTGTACGCTTTTGCACCTAATTTTGCTCTCACCAAATCATTTCCATCATATTCTTCATAATCGCTTCTCTGCACTTCTACTTACTTAAAAGAAATAATATTGAAAACATTCTCATCTGTCCATTCCACGGGAGTCCACATTTTTTGTTCGAGATTTTTGCTTGTTGCAGAACCGTTTGCGTGCTCTTTCTTATGTGGGGGAAAAGGAGGCTCAGCTGCTGAAATCTCGTGCATATATTAACCAATCATATCATGTCTTCTTTCACAGTCATCCAATCAGGATAATCGTTGTTTACATATTTCAGTTTTTTCGGCAACTTGGCAACCAGTGACAAAGTCAATAAAATATGCAGTTTATGACAGTAATGGACAAAAACATTAGAACAAAGTCATTGAAAGCTTTTATAGCAAATACATTTTGTTCATGCTGGCCAGAAAATATTTTCCCATATTAATCCAGAACTACTCAGGTTAAGTATTGAATAAAATATCTCTATGTACATTCATACAGTACCATATCATTTAAAAAAAAAATATTCACCTTTATTTATATTTCACTAATATTGTGAGAAGTTTGTATGATAAATTTTCATAAACATTTTATGAATATAATGATATAGAAATTTCATATACATTTTTAAGAAATATCTTGGTGGTGCATCAAAGTACTTGAATTGTTCATGAAGCAAGTTCATGACATTTCAGGAACTTCAAAGATATTATAATAGTTCATCATTGTATTCATGAACTCAAGTACATGATTCATCAAAATTCTTGAAGTGTTCATGAACTTAGTTGAGGAACTTTCATGAATATTTGTTCATGATCTCTAATGATGAACTGATCATGAACAGTTCATGAAGTCATGAATTTGTTTTCGTAGGGGCGAACAATTAGCAGCATGCAGTTCAGTACTAGACAATAGCATACAGGTAAGGACCAAACAATTAACAGCATGCTAGTCAATACTGGACAAGTAGCAGTGTACAGGTCAGTACTGGACAATTAACAGAGTACAGGACAATGCTGTACAGCAGGGTACAAGTCAATACTGGAAAATTAACAGCATACAAATCAATACTGGACAGTCAGCAGCTGCAAGTCAATACTGCATTCTCTAATGCTGTCCAGTTCTACACTACTGCCTCTCTGATCGGGCTTCAGTATAAAATATCCAAAGTCCTTACAGATTTAATTGTGTTGTCTTCATACGTTAAAAATCATTTAATGCAGTAAAGCAGTAGTTTCAAATATAAAAGGCAACATTAATAAATATAGACTTCCCTTTGATATTTGGCTACTAAGTAAGTTTTATTTTGATAGGTTCTAACAATGGTCCTACTTTGTACTCTGATTTTAGTGTATTGCCTTTGATATTGCCCTCCAGTATGATTGATTTTAGTGTAGTGCCTTTGTTGCATACCAGGTCACATTTGGGGCCAGGATAGTGGTAAAGTACTCTCTTTACCTCAGGGTTTGATACTAGGCCCCAGCATGTGCAAGAGTATGTGATCATCAGTGGTTTCCTTCCAAGTTCTCCAGTTTCCTCAACCCTGAAAGACCACACAAATTAATCTCTGAGCCGTTAAATTTTTACAGGCTGGAATAACTTGTGTAATTGCTAAATTGATGAAGTTTAAACACATACCGACTTATTTTTAATTATTCTCTTTTTAAAGGGGAGGGGGTTAAAATGTACCCTTACAAAGGTTCTTAATGAACAAATTTTAAATAGGACAGTCTGCTGTCCAAAACTACTTTTTATAATGTACATTACTGAGTACACTGTACAAACTATTTTCTGCATTTTTTAAATGTGATAATGAATAAGTCAATCAAATGTGTAAATAATGTATAATATATATTTATTGACATATATTTTTCTGTACCTATTTAAGACTGTTATTATTAATAAAGGGGAACAAATCTCAGTTTCTTCTTTTCTTTGACCGATTTGAAATTAATGAATAACAGTCTTGTATTTGAGGAATTAATTTAACTGTTTTACTTGTGATGCATACTAGTTACATTTTTCAAAATATTTCTGCATGCATAACTTTGTTTCCAGAACAGTTAGGTGGAAACAATATCCAGAAGTAAAACCCAGAATATCTACTTTACCTAGACAGCTTTCTATTTTTTAAAAAAAAGCAGGGAACATAGTTTTCATGTTTCCTTCCATCACTTTTTTATATAACCTCCATAAGGCAGCCAGTATTGTGATTTCCAGCCATTTTTCCATATGCATGTCCTTCTGTGTGTAATCAGTTTCATTTCTGCACAGTAACTTTAAAACAAGTTTTCCACCATCTTAAAGTTTCAAAACTTTGTGGATAAATTGTATTTGGATAAGGAAGAACCCAATCGAATTTGGCTTGATGAGATCAAAGGTCAAGGTCAGTGACAAAAGAAGAAAAATGGTTTCCACACACTGACCTTAGTCCCGTATAAAATAATCTTTATAGTTGCTTGTCTTGATCAAATTGTATAGGAATGTCCTTTGCAACTTGTTCTAAAAAAAATTCCATTATTGGAAATTTGAGGAGTGTTGAGTTGCCATGGTGCTAAGGATTTATACTGTTTTTGTTTTCTTTGCAACAGAAATAAACAGGAAGAAAAGAAAAGTTTTCATGATTAAACTTTAAACTATCTTCAATTTTTGACAGCCATTTCGACCGCCGTTGTATTTCAATGTCGATGATGAAAAGAATCCTGAAACTAATATTATGTACACACTTGCAGCAGTACTTCTGAAGCAGTTAAGCGTTTTCTTTTCCTATTAAAATTTCTCCCCTGAAATGACTTGGCTCACAATTATTACAATTTTGGTCTCAATCCTTTTTTAAGGTAAGTATAACTTGATTTATTTGGATTTAGACACACTGAATAGTAATTATTGGAAACCTGTAGAGAACGCATGTCAAAATGAAAGGTTGACCTAATTTGTTACAAAATTTGTACACTTATGGATATTCCGGATATTTTCACAACTATACATTCTTGGGAATACTTCTATTTTAACGCTTCATAAAGAAATCTAGCTACATGCATATTTTGGTTCTTATTATTAGAAGTTAACATTTTAATGCACTTGTATGCCTACAAGTTTCATAAAATTCAACAAATAATTTATTTCCCTGGAATACAAAAGTGAAAATTAAAAAGAAAAACTTAACAGTATTGTGAATTAATCCCGAATAGTCTTTAAAGTTCTGTCACAAGTCCAAATGTGTCAGTTAAATTCCAGTGGTATTCAAGATAAATTCTGATACTGAATGTGTTGATGTGCCTGTAGTCTCGAATAGACTAATATGCCAGTGACTTGGACTGTGATAATGTGTTAGCAGTATTTTGATGTATTAGAATAATATAATCCAAATATCATTGTGTGAATTCACTATAATTGCAAATTAATGTCCTAGTCCAAGAATATTATTGAGCTCTTTGTAATTCCAGTGAATAATAATTTGAATAAATAAATCCATCCAAAAGAAAAACTGAACACAACAATAAGATTGATTCTGCTTCAGATATTAAGGCAAGAATGATTAATATTTCAAGTAAACAACATTATATAAAAAGCTAGTACACGATAATAGAGTCTGGATGTAGGTCAGCCTCCTCTCTTAAATATTCAAAGTTGTCAATAAGTTTAAGAATTTCCAAGTGGAAATCTATGTCCTAGACCCAGACGCAAACAAATATGTTTACCTCCATTGATAGTGATCTGAATATATATTCCACACTCAGAGAAATATTAGCTATTTATGTTGTTTACAAAATAAATGTTACTGGTCTGATAGACTTTTAACTTTATTTTGGACAAAATCGAACAAAATATAGATATTCAAAACATACAATCATGAAGAAAAGCTAACAAATTAAAGAGACATAACAATATAGATTTGATCCAAAAGTACTTTCTATTTACGTTGACACATAAGTTAGTAATTTTGTAAAAATAAAATTTGTTCCGATCTCTATCGGTTTCGGTGTCTGAGGGTTTTAACACATTCATGGTACGAAGGCGATTGTTTTAATGTGATACAATTCTGCGGTAGGCGGAGCTTGGAGATTTGTCAGTTGGAAGATCGCGCAACGCATTCGTCTAGTTGTTGCTAAATAAAATTAATTAAAAATTAACGGATTAAATTACTTCCATGAAACATAAATCAGCATCGATTTATTTTTCATCGAGAAGACGAGCATATTTGGAAGATGGTGCAGTGCAATTTGTAAAACTTGCGCTGCACCTTCTTTCAGTTCGGCACATTGTTGCAACTCAAGACCATATTTTCATCAGAAATACAAGAGAATGGATTGAGATATTCAATGCGAGCACGTAAAGACATGCATCACTTACTGATTAAAAGGTAAATTAAATATGAAAATCGTGCAGCGTTATTTGAGATTGGCTGCGCGTATTCCCAATGATGACAAGAAACCGATATAAAAATTAAGTAAAACGTGTTTATATTTAATTGAAAAAGACCACAATTAGAGGCTTTTCTTTTTAAAAATAGTTACACTTTTGCTTCAGACTGTTGCTAAGATAAGAAAAAGATTGAAGAACGAGTTTTTCATATCCAGTAAATGATTGTCCCTTGAGGTTATTTTTCATCAGAAGAGTAACATGAAAGACAAGGTAAGGTAAATTATACATAGATACAACAAAATGTAATGTGGAGCATTTTTCAATTCTTTGTAAAGTCTGACATCTCTTGTTGTAAGAAGCAATTTGGAACATTTCGCAGTTCGGTCTGCCAATGTTGGTAACGTTTAATTGCTTTATATCATTTTAAAGGAAAAGAAATGAACCTAATGCAATAAACGTTTATTTGCAATGATATTTTAAAACGATATTATACCCGAGATGTAAGTGGCTTTTATTCTTATGCTAAACAACAATCAAACTACGTAGATCAAGATTAGCACGGGAAAACCGCTAAGCACAATTTTCCACTATTGGTAAAAAGCACAATGTCGAAATTGGACGAGAGCGCAGCGCAATGTACAGTTTGTTACGTGATCTGCATCTTCTAATTGGTAGGTAGTCCAGGGCGAGTACAAACTGCGCAAATTAGAAAAAATGTGAACTACAGTAACATTTTGTGTCGATAGGTGAACGCTTCTGTTGCGAACCAAAGGACTATTTCTTGCGTGTAAACGCTGTACTATCCTACTGTACACGCACTGCTCTTCAATAAATATGTTCAGCAGAGCTGAGTTTCTTGCCTGCTTTAGCAGTCTTTCCTCCGTTATTTTGCGTTTCCACACGTTTTATTGATTCGTCAAATTTAGGCCAAATTTCATCGGATCACATTCTCCAATTTTTGCAATTTCCCCGCGTCACTGTCTGCAAGAAATATTTATTCCACTGCGCCTTGTGCGCTAAAAGTTGCGTTCCCTCACCTTGTGATTCGAAAAATCGTTGTCCGTCTTGGAGTGAAAGGCCAGGCCAGTTTGGTTTTAATTTGAAAATCCGTGAAAAGCAAACACTTGCGTTTCGGTAGTTCTTGTGACATCTTTCCTTCCTTAGAAAGGGCCCCAGATTACCGAGTGGTCTTAGATGCTCGATTTGTGGTTCGTGTATCGACTTGACCAACGTGGATAATCTGATGTGTTCGAGTTTGCCAGCGAGTTCTCGTGGGTAGATGTTTTTCACTCAGGGGCTCGTATCGTTGCTTACAGTTTAACTGTCAGTCATACATATAGTATAAAAATAATACAAGGAAGGACACTTCTCTCCTTTCTCGCGCGACCGATTTAAGAGTCATGGCTGATATTTCAAGCTATATTTCGCATAACGTAAAGAATTTGTTACCAATGTTTAGCTCAGGCATTCGACTTTGTATTCCGATCCAAAGTTTGGCTTTGTATCATACCTTTAAGGGATGCCATACCATTTTTCGCTACTGCTCGACATGGCCATGATTGCGATGGCATAATATGCAAGTGAAATCCCGCTGAATGGAATAATTTCATCTCACTGGTTTAAAGAAAATGACGTCCTGCATTTATTAATAACTTATTTTCAGTTGGCCTATGAGAAAGCAGTATTCCATTCAGCGCGTTGTTCTTGCATATTAAGCGGGTACGATCTTGGCCATGTCGAACAGTAGTGTGGAAAAATGGTCTGGCATTCATCAAAGGTATGATAGTAAGCCAAAGTTTGGAAAGGCATACAAAGTCGAATGCCTGGGCTAAACATTGGTGACAAATTTATTCCGCTACGCGAAATGTACCTTGAAATATCAGCGTTTATTCTTAAATAGGTCGCGCGAAAAAGGAGTTAAGTGTCCTCCCTTGTATTATTTTATACTAATGTATGACTGACAGTTAAATTGTAAGCAACGATGCCAGCCCCTGTGGTTTTTCACATGGTTTTGCCACGTTCTTCCTCTACTAAATATCCTGGAGGCCATGTACATGTGCTGAAAATGGCGTTATAGCCCACAAAAACAAACCAGTCTTTTACAAACCTTTCAGTCTCCTATTTTCTTAATTTGTCAAAGATACGTTATTCGATAATTGTTGATCCCTTTGTGCCATATACTCCGGTACTCATCCTTTCAAAATTTGCTGCTGACTCACAAGAACATTTATTTTTGCTTGATTCTATTTGGTATTTATATCCAGGATTAAACAAATCATCTAAAATCTGGTTATTCGTGTGTCTTGTTTTATTTAGCTCGCCTCCGAGTTGCTGAATTTCTTCATGGAGAAATTACACTTATTCAACTCCGCCACTTCGATTTACGAGGTCAGAATTGAGAAGATCGTGTTCAGTTTATATTCTCCTCTCCAGCTGCCATAAATCATTTTAATGAGAAAACTCACCAGCAGGAAGTTGTGAAAAGAAATATCATCCAATTTTGAATGGACTATAACAGCTTTTTATCTTGTGTGACCTTGTGCGTTAGGGCTTTGATGGCCGGAAACGCCTTCTTTTATATAATGAAGTAAATACTTGACTGATTTTGACCTCTGTATGCACTGCAAAAATTTGATCTGCATTTGCGACACAGAGAAGTCTGTTTAGATGAAATCAACATCAGATTTACAGAATAAGACCCGGTGCATAATGGGCCGAAATACAAATAGTCAAGTGTGCTTTATGTTACACACTGACGAGGATGTTGTTATTTTGGGTTTAACGCCATTATTTAGCGCAAGATACGCTATATACATGGTGGCTAGTAAAATTAGTGGAGGAAAAATCCGGGAAATCCCGGAAGAAGCACCGACCCAAGTGTCTGTTATCCGTATTGCTTCAATGACGTCATCCCTATAAACAACCAATCGGAGTTCGTTATTATCTCATTTGATGAGGTGTTTTGCTTTGTATTGATTATAATAGCTATTCTATTCAGAATTACCCTTATATTATCGAAGTTTTGCTTTTGGATACAAAAGCATAAAAACTTTTCCCATAATTTCTGAACTTTATTAAAAATAAATAAATCGGGAAATACTTTCGAATATCAGCAGAAAACGTTGGAAAAGATTCGAGTAAATTGAATGTTTTCACCTCCAGAGAGTCTGGCTTTGACCCTTGTGGTAAAATTATAGATTTTCCAAGCAATGCTCATGTTACATTTAAATTACGCCAGATTCAGGTACTGTCCAATCAAGAAAACGTGCAAAATACCTAGAAAATATGGCAAACAGTGCTCTGTACGAAACTGCATACATATAATAATGCATTCAAGACAAATTAAATGAGTAATTATAATCCAGATGAATTAAACCTTATTGGAATATACCCGACAGATTTTTGGGGTTTAGATCTGCTTCCGTCCTCCATAACTTTATACCATCTTTCAGACCTAATTTCTACCAGATGTAAGTGATAATATTCGCTATAGCTTGAGTCATCTAAATAAATTCCAATCAGTACAAGCTAGAACAAGTCTTCATTTTAAATTTTTCTTCTTCCTTCGGCTATTCTAGAATGAAATATATTATCTAAGACGCCTCAAAACGAGGCACGTTAAATGATCATGCCAGTTGTGTTGTCAGACACTTTATTGGGATTGAAGGAAATTTCAAATTCTTCCTGTCTGACTTGGAACAAATTG
Organism: Megalonaias nervosa; assembly: GCA_016617855.1. Taxonomy (NCBI): domain Eukaryota; kingdom Metazoa; phylum Mollusca; class Bivalvia; order Unionida; family Unionidae; genus Megalonaias; species Megalonaias nervosa. The sequence goes on from JAECUM010061366.1 coordinate 9,971, forward strand.
CCGTTCATTTAATCAACAATTTCTTACAAGAATATAATCGGATCACCTCGTTGTAAGTGTGGATCTGTAGCAAGCACACATCACTTTTTTTTCTTGGGTTTATTACGACGAACAAAGCCTCTAAATGTTTAATTTCCTCACACCATATGATATTTTAACTCTAGCCTTCACCTATGGCGATATAACGCTTCCATATGAAGTAAACATTTGTATTTTCCATGTCGTTCGTTCATTTATTAGATTTACTTAAGGCGCCTATTATTAACACGCATGCACTTCCATCTCGCTAACAGCAATTCCCTTTTACTCCTAATGATTCGCCATCGCTTTTGCAACCACTCGCTCTACAAGTAGTTCATTTTTAATCTTCCTTTCTCTTCCCTTCTTTTGTTCTTCCACTTTCCTTTCTTCCTTATTTTCTTCAAATATACACAATGTTACTACACACTTTGATTAACAGTTTCTCTTTCTATCTTCTTTCTTTTCTTTATCCTCACCTTTCACCAGCTACTTCGTTGTTCACCTTTGTGTTTTATATATCTTGACAAAATGCCATTGTTTAGCTAAGAGACACCTTACTTTGACCATTCAACATTTTAAATATTATGTTATCAAATCTCAAAATTGGCTTTCGTTCTAATTATTTACCTTCTGTAGTGTACCTCTTGTAATCTCCAAATACAAACGTAGGAAATAAAATATTATGAAAACTAATTTCCAACAGGAACGTCACTATATGGACGCCATCGATGAACCCATTTTTAAATCTCTACGTCACTAAATTGAAGCTATGAGATTGGCCTCGCACACACGACTCTCACAGATAATAACAAGCGAACGAAGTTGCGTTTAAATTTGAACATAGATATCGTTCAACGATTACTTTCTACTAAAAGCTTCGGAAGAAAACATGAATACTGCAGGTCTATATATATTTTTAGTTTTTGCCTACGGTATATTTCTTGAACACAATTGGCCATAAGGCAAAGTGGGTTTATTGCACGGCCCAGAATCAGTCCTACGTCTGTTATAAGTTGCTGATTACTAAACTGGAGGGCGTATTTCTGATCCGATTTAATCAAACTTGAAAGGTGGGCTTATATCATCAAAATCTCAGATATGCTCGATGATAAGCAAGATCTTTGCTTATCAAGGAAGGAATATTGCATCTGATTGGCTGAGTTAGTTATCAACGTGAAGCCATATTTCCGACCCGATTTGATAGAACTAGGAGTATATGATTTTATCATCAAGGTCTTGGAAGAGCTCTGTAATGAGCAAGATTACGCCTGTGAAGGGATCTTGCGTATGATTGTTCTTATCACTCCAGATGCTATATTTCTGATCTGGTTTTGATCAGTCTTGAAAAAGATGTTTATATCACGAAGTTCTCGCAAACGTTTGATAATTAGCGATGTCCATGCATATTAACAAGTTGATCGTGCATCTAATTAACAGAATTTGTTACCATTCTTGAGTTTTATTCCGAGTCGAGTTTTACAAACTTTGTTGATAGGCTTGATGGTAACTATGGGCCAGATCCGTGCTTATTACAGAGCAATCTTGCATTGGATTACGCGGAGCTTGTCAACACTCGGGCAGCTATGTTTCGGCAACAATTCTGAATTAAATTTGGTAATTAGATTCATGTGATCATGGTGTCATACGAACATATTTACGAGCAACTTCTACTTATATTAACAGGGTTATCTTGCATCTCTCTAGTCAATGATCACATCAGATTTCTAAAATATTTGGCAAAAAGGTTAGATAGGTTGAATTATAATGGAGGTCTATACATTTTTATCAGATGCGTAATCATGAGGCGATCTTGCATCTTTATCAATTTAGAAACTAATCTTTTATACGATTTAGATCGGTCTTGGTAAGCAGTCCTATATTATCAATACGTTAAATAGACGAATTACTAGCGAAATTTATGCATATTTATGAAGTAATTTTGCCGAGCTTATTCTCACTCTGGAGGCAGATTTCTGCTCTGGTCTTGTTCCAGCTTAGTAAGTAATCTTACACCATTATGGTCCTAGCCAAGGTTCCGTGATAAGTGCGATGTGCACACATTGGTGGCGTGATTTGTATCCGGCTGGGCTTAGACAGCAAGCTCTCTTCTAAAGACCACTTCACGTCCGATTTATAGAAAACTTGGTAACCAGGCTAGACAAGTTTAATTATAATGGAGATCTATGCATATTAACTGCATCTTTATCTTGAAAACAATCTTTTTTAAATCAGACTATATTAAAATCAGTAAATGGCCATAGAAAGGCTGAGAGATAGCTTACATAGGCTTGTGTTCATCCAAATAATACACAAGTCTGTTTTGTGAACTGGCCAACTGTTATGTAGACCAGGTAAATGATACCACCTCCACTTGGGCCTCTTTCTTTCCTTCGAAGCGTACTTCTGTAAGGCACGATTATAAAAGGGGATAAAAGATGATCTTTTAGAATGAGGACAATTGCAAAATATTTTACTAGTATTCAACATATGCATTCGCTTTGTAACCAGAACGTTACACGTATTATTTCAAGTGTCTAATTCCGCTGATTCATTAACCATGCTCTAAATATATTTAGTCCGTTTCACGTAAGTAGGCGCAAATGGTTACATCGTGTACAACATGCCGCCCTGCATCATCTTTTTGGGTGTCCTGTTCCAGATCCTAGAAGGGAAAGGGGCGATAGCCAGCAGCGCTGAGCTAAGAAAACATGATGCAAAATTATCATTCTTGACATTAAAGCTGGAAACGATGCAGATGGAAGTCAGGCTAGTAAAGGAAGATTTACAGGATGAGATTAAAAACTTAAAAGAGAGCCTGAACCACGAGAGACAAATCAATGCTCAGATTTTAGAATGCCTGAACATCTCTACTGAATTCAACATAAAAGAGGCAAAGACATCAGTTGGAGAAACGTGTTCTTGTCCAGAAATAGCCATATTAAAGAATGCTTTGCAAGAGATTGGTACAAATATATCCAGGAGAATTATGATATTGGAAGAAAATCAAAAACAAAAAGAAAAAATTCAAGAATCAGACAAAATGTTGTTCGCGCCTCAGAATACAGAGGCGGCTGCTATTCGTGGATTTGGGAAAGAAAAATTAGCCAGAAAGAAATCAGAAGCTGAAATCAACTTAAAGTTCCTCAGCATTGAACACAAGTTTTCTAACATGTCTGATGAATGCCGGGCACATCAACCGAAGTTTAATGAAATCATGATCGCCCAGCAAAGGATGGATGTATCGTTAAGATCTTTGACTGTACAAGTGGATGGAATTCAGTCTTCGCTGACTGTGTTGAGAAACGGACAAGACAAGTTATTCTTAATGTCAGATCAGTTGAATGGGTCATCGAATTCCTTATCCCTAGAAATGAATGGCGTTAAATCCTCGCTGAAGATCTTAAAGGACACTCAGGAACAGTTATATTCCAAGTCAGACGAAATGAGTCGTCTGCTAGCGAATATCTCTTTAGAAATGAAGAAGAGCTATAAACATTCACTAAAGGACGAAGATGTTTCAAAGATTAAACTGAAATTATTGGAAGCTGGAATCGTGTGTCCAGAATTAATTACTGAAGGAGAAGAGATTTTAAAGTCTCTTAAAACTGGATCTCGTGTTGTCCATGGAAGGGACTGGACAGGGGAAAATCAGGATGAAAGATTCAAAACTGCTGGGACGGTTATATATTTTGAAGGTCTGCCAGGAAGGGTATATGTATTTTGGGACAATGGTGAATATCACGGTCACAGTGTCGGAGTAAATGACAAGTATGACTTGTATATTTGTGTGTAACACGGGTCTAAATTTCAAACATTGTCAAATCTCGAAAAAACATTTTAGCTATATTTAATTAATGTGCAAGAAAGACAAGTTCTATGATTTCATGCAATCGAATCATTGACATAATTTAAAAATATTACTTCTTTGTAAGGATCAAAATTCCTCAGTGGACAGATATAAGGATAAAGTTTTCGTAAGCTAAATAAAATATTGATTAACTAATTATATAATTCATACCAATTGCATAGTGAAAGGACGGGCCCTCAGCTATCGTCCTAGTCGAGTCCCAAACTATGACGCCTTAAAAGACTGAAGTCTGGATAAGATGGAACATTTTCGTGTGAAAACGGTTGATCCTCACAAAATTGTACATTTATCGGATTCTCATGTCTTCAGTCGATCCTTGGGAAAAAGTGTATCAGATCGTCTGCGATAAAAGAATGTGGCTTTCCGATGGCAACACTTTACCTTGCCTTGCCAGGACTTACGTTGTCGTTAGTCATGCACCGAATTCAATGGAAGGAAGTGAACGACAGTGTTCAGGACTAAATGGATTACCAACTACTGTTAAGAAAAACATATTCCACATGACGAAAAGATTCCATCGAATTTTAAACGACCTACCATTAGTGAGTTAATGAGTACAATTCTTGGATTTCGTTTACCAGTAGATTCTTCGTAGACAATCTATTTACAGTTGTTTCAAAGACATGAGAGCACAAACTTTGTACACGAAAACAACTCTCATTGTGTTCAACGTGCGATGAATGTAACCCGTGTGAAAAAGCAATATGTGGTACTTTATTAACTCTTCATACTTCCTAAGAGCTGTGTGTGTGTGTGTGTGTGTGTGTGTGTGTGTGTGCAACGAAAGAAATGACAGTGTACGTACTAGATCACTTAGTAAATATGTTCATGTTTAGTGTTTCAGTAAACGGGATTTATTTAATAAAAACGTTGATTTAGAAAAAACAAATATAGTACTGACTGTGATATTTTTGCATTTAAAATTCTCTCTCTCTCTCTCTCTCTCTCTCTCTCTCTCTCTCTCTCTCTCTCTCTCTCTCTCAATCAGTCATGTCATTATTAATGCTGCCACTGAACACCAAGAAACCATACGTGTCGGTATGGCCGGACCGCAAAGCTTTTTTGTAATTCTTCCTGTCTCTCACACACACACACACACACACACACACACACATATATATATATATATATATATATATATATATATATATATATATATATATATATATATATATATATACCACATAGTCGGTACACTTTGCCTATAGTGTGTGTAGTTTAATATTCTTGAGATTATAAATGTGAACATGTCACTTTATGTGATTCTGATTGGTCTAAATAAGTCCATGAATTTATTGCGCAGTATTCTCGTAACTGATTGGCTGCGATCGTGGGAAAACTTTTTTTAACCCCGCCTTATGGAATTTTTTGTTTTCACTGAACATTTTTGGCCGCCATCTTTTGATTCGACTCGGAAAAGGGAATTGGGGAAAAATGGTCTCGTCTGTTTCAATATTGCCAGTTTACCCCCAGGGGTTTGTTATGTCATGTATAACATATCATAACATGAAAAATGACAAAACCCCCAAGACAAGAACAACAACAACAAGTAAACCTACCGGTATTGCTTAGATGATAACGAGGGTGGGGGTGGGGATGGATGGATAGTATATCTGTAGCATAGAATCCACCCTATATACAAGCATTGTTTAAATGTGAACTTACTGAAGTGAATAATCTCAGCTCAAGGAAGAATTTAGACATAGACCGTTCTCCCGAACTGACAGAACTTTATCCAACCACAGCATATTTAACGCGGTAAATATGTGATGCATGTCCGACTCAAACAGAGATTTGTTTACGTCTACTGTACACTCTATTGTTCCAAATCAAATGCTGCAAATATCCGGTCACAAATACATTACAGTAAATATGTGTATTTCTGCATCGAGTAATCTTCTTTTCACAAAAATATCGTAACAATGTAATGTTTAGTTGTGATGTGATGTAGGCCAACTCAAACCGGTACTGTGCACCGTATCAAACAACGTGACATCACACGCATTGCACATTTTCTGTTGACAAATGTTTTGTCTTTTGTAAAATGTTCTATTTATTTGGATGGACGCTTATTTTTTTATTCATAGTTATCAAAAATGTATAATATACTATTACTATTTCAACTTAGTTTGGGACTATTTTATAAGCACAACAAATGAAAAGTACAGCTCCTGTTAAAACGAAATTATTCGTTCTTCTTTCTATCTCAATAATTTCTACTGATTAAAACTATGTGATAAAAAGAATCTCAAATGGGTAATGATTTAATATTAAATTTATGAAACTCGTTAAATAATGTCCAGCTTTTGCGAGCCATGGCAAGCGAAAGCTGGACATTATTCAACTCGTTTCATAAATTCAATATTAAATCGTAACCTTTTTGAGATTTTATATATATATATATAT
>JAECUM010061367.1:0-15276 GCA_016617855.1 Megalonaias nervosa
TCTTTTGATCCGCTGCTGAAGATTGAACCTTTCTGCCCAATACCATTGTTGTGTCCTCCAGCACCCCCGCTTACAAATTCTATTGATGTGCCCCTTCCATCAAATTGTATTGACCCGCCAGAACCTATGCTTAACTGTTGTCTTGGTTCTCCTCTACTTATTGTATTTGTGGTGGTAGAATGGATCGCCTCCTCATGTTCCATCTCAGGAACCTCTTCACCCTGCAATGTGGTTGCTGAACTACCAGCACCAGAACGCGTGTCTGTGCGTTGTAACAATAGAGCAAGGGTTTGGGCATCAAGCACGTATAAAGGTCTACCGCCTCGTGTGGCACCTACGGAATTTAGATGAATACCCCCTACGCCCCTTCCTAACCCAGCTACCATGCCACTTGGTATCCCCGTTTCTAAACCTATCCTGACACCTTCACCCATTACTCCATTTGAAGCTGGTGTCATGAACTGCGTACTCCCACTAGAAATAATTCCCGACTCTCCGCTCATAGAACCTACCCGGTCGGTAAACCCATTCATCCCTGTTCCCCTCAAATCAGATCCTGGTACTGATGTCCCAAACACTGAATCTCCTCCAGAACTAAAACCAGGCCTTCCACCCACAGAACCCCTCCAATCTACAATCCCATTTGTCCTTGTTGCCCCAAAGCCATTTCCACCACCAACATTAATAATGCTCGAATCCATCATTCTTCGCAATCCCAGCTCAGGAAAAAACGCACCTGAGCGCCCTGGTAGACTCCAGTCTCGTCCAGATAAACCTGTGCCACGAGGTCGAAAGGCATCACCAATTACACCCGTTCCTGACCTAGGTTGTCCCTGTCCCCCTGAGAATATTCCATTCATTTCTTCGGGCAAATAATCAACACCTCCTAGTGCTCCGCTTATTCCTCCCATTCCATGAGGACTTCCTGTGAATACAGCTTGACCAGGCACTGTTAAACTTCCCATCGAGGTACTCAATCCACCAGCTCGACCCCCACCACTGTTAGTGGTGTCAGCCCCCGCCTCTGAAGAAGACATAATTCTTCTTCTTCTAAAACTACTTGTGGTATTCACAGTTCTAGCGGTCGAGTTAGCAGAAACAGATAATACATTTGATCCCCTGTTTCGAAATGACAGATTTGATCTTGCACCAAAATTTTCTCCTTGTTGTCGTGTTTGTTGCGGCAAGGACGTGAACGGAATTGGTGCAATATTTCCTCTTACAGTATTCAAAATAGTATCGTGTAAACCGGATCCAGTTGCGTCTGGAGCGACTCCTAGTCCAGCAATGTCCGACACAGCAGTGTCAAATCCCCAATTTCCTCTAGATGTCGCCGATGCTGCTGATGAACCCAATATGCCCTCCGAGAGTAATGACGATTTAATTCTACTGGAAGCGACATCGGCTCTGTTGGCATTGTGGAAATGCCTTTGGGATCTTCCTGATAGTGAAGAGTTGCTTCCTAATGGCTGAATACCAATGAGGTCCGTTCTCCTTCCCTGAATTAAAAATGAGTTAATGCATGTGGGAATTTTACACATTGCAATAGTGGAACACAATGGTAACTACATATTTAGTTGATTGGAAAAAATACAAAACACGACGAACCTTTTTGAATGTACACATTGAACACATGAACTCGTTCTTTGATATTTAGATATCGATGGTTCATAGTTTACAAGCAGCGGTATTGATGGCTGAACATAAAAATCGAACAGAGCTAAAGATCAAATATAACAGAAAGACATTTACCGATCATGCCTAAAGAGACCTGTTTTCGAAATTATTTTCCAGTGATGGCAAGTCATTTTGATGTTGTACAAATTAGATCGTAATAGATACATCCCTTGAGGCTAATTTTACCATACTGTATTATAATTTTAAAGGTATAGTAAGTATGCATATCTTTGTCTCTATCTCTCTAACTATCTGCAACATTAGTATGTATGCACATTCAGAATACATGTATTTCAGTATCACAACTGTACAAAATACCTCGTTGATTCGAATAGTTCATTAATATCCAATTTCGTTACGAATAGATCACGTTAATTACATGAAACACTGAAACTTTCTCATTTGAATTTCAACTGTCCATCATACGGTGTTTTCGATTAACAAATTTACATATTGCTCACATACACTCAGATTACCATATGGGCTACATAATAAAACCTTATTGCTTGACTGTTTATGACAGTAATGTTGGGTTTCAAAGGGTACAACAAGGTGCATGAAAGAACTTACGGCAATCTTTTAAATGACCTCTTGAATCTTACAGACATCAATAACCACAACGCTGTAGAAATTGAAAAGCTGGGCTAAAATAATGGGTATAAATGAAGATGTAGAACTGTCTAGGATGTTGAAAACGCTCACAGAAAAGGCTTTATTTCGCTGCCAGAAATTATTGGTGCCATTGTGTCATTTCTATCGGACATTGCCCTCAGCTTTGTTGGCTGGCTTACCTAGCATCTGTTGTAATCGCGATTTTTGACGCTTGTTGTGCTCACAATGACATGTGCAGGCAGCAGCAGGACAGAGACCTAGTTAATCAAGAGCAGAGTAACCCATAGATGAAAGCTCAGACACTATACCGACCACGGCCAATAGTTGACATCACGGTCTTTGGTTTCTTTTGATGTCTGCATCTTTTGTGTGGCGCTGGCCAGCCAATGTGCTGCAAGCACTTCTTACAAACGAGTGACAAAACCGATAGGTTCATGCTTCATTGGTTGCGGGGGTTGTGGAGTTTTAGATGTACTAACACTATCCCCGCCAGCGGTTTTCGTCATCCGTGTCGAGTTACCACGGGCGTTCATGAAGTATTCAGGTTCGTTGAAACACCCCTTGTCTGTGCATATTTTAAGATCCACGTCACTTGGAATCATGTCGATGCCGCCCCATGGAAGCAATCTGTCTGGCTTCTGGCCGTCCTCAGTACTTCCTGGTACTTTTGCATCGAATCTGAGATTTGTTCTTAGTGGGCGGCCTTATTTTTTACGATTACAATCTTTTGCATCGATGGGGTTTGTTGATTTTTCCATCGGGTTGTGTGTTGAAATTTACGCGTTCAGGATTGCCCAAAAGTACATCCGAACGCTATCTATCCCGGCTCTTGTAAAGCGTTGCGACTGGTCGAGCTTGAAATACACAAAATCGTTTCCCGGCAGTCATGTTTAAGTAGTAAACTTTGTGCTTGTTTGAAACACATACTAGTTAGGATTCCATACATCTCGGACTGTGTTTCTGCTTGCAGTCTAAACTTTAATCCAAGGCAAATCTATTGCAAAGGTGCTATTAGGCTTTAATATCGATGCTGTTTTAAAGTTAGTTCCACCCTGTGTGACCAGGAAAGGCACACCATATCAGAAAGAGATACTTTCGCACATAATGGTACACACGGAATCGGTAAAAGCTATGTACCAATTCTGGCAGCCCTGATCCTGCTGTGATAGCATTACTAACGATCACGTGTTCAAGGACGCTCACAACACAATCGGTGGCTGCTAATATAAAATTATTCTGTTCCGGAGAACTAATAATCCTACACTCGTCGAAAGATAGCACATACTTATTTGCTGCGATAGTACATTTCTTTAGGAATTAAACACCATAAGGCACTTATTCGTCGAGGTTGAGCAATATTTGTGGATGCGCGTTCTTTCCTCATTTTGCGTAGCTACTAAATCGAAGTAATAATGACATTACCATTGATCTCTTTCTTGACGATGTATGTTGTATTTACTAATCCTCTAATTGGGTCTGTCGCTCTAGCATAGTTGATATGCACTTATCCTGCTACCAGTTTAGGTTTAAGAGAGATTTTGTTCAACCATGGATGATACCACATTCTGCTGAGCATGCCGGTAACAAACTTGTTGTGAGCCCTTTACAGATCCACAGTAGACTTACTATTTCCGATATTACAACAAGGATAAGCTCGAAAAGTAATGCAGGATGTCATTCGCAGAATGTGTGCGTACTACGACGCTACGACCGTGCGTGTCTGCGTTACGCTCACTGATCCAAATTATCAGTACTATCTCAACTTGTTCGCCCCATCTTTGAATTCACATTGCCAGGATTTAACGGAGCTGGCATGCACACAGAACCAAAGTGCCCCAGCATTTAACACCAGTCACATCGACCATGCAAACACAGATGAGAATATTCTTAAACAAAACATCACCCCGTATAAGTCGCAAACTGTCTCCTATGAAAAAAAAAGACATAGGTGTAGACTACATGAAGGCAGTTATCAGGAGCTTTCGAGACGCATCTTAAACTAAATCACCGATTAATATGCTAGCGTGCACTATAAGCCTTGCATGTAAAGGTAGTGCTAGCACACCATAAGTCCTCATGGTCTGAGGTTCTTCAGTAACGGCAATGCAAACTCCTACGGGATAATAGGCCATCGAACCCTTTAATGCCGAAAGTTACCACATTACTGACATCGCCGTCATAGAAGGTCCCACGGATGCTAAAACATTCGGCCATATGTCAAGCCTTGAAGGTCATATACTTTACAGTTAACAATATCATTCGGTCAGTGCGGTTATAACATTATGTGTTTCTCGCTGCTGTTGCCTGAATTCAACTGAAAACTTTCAGAACGTTGGTGGCTTTTACTCACAGCAATAACATAGTCACTATCAACCTTCAGACTGCCGGATTTTACTTTATTCACCTCCATGGGAATCGTGGTAACGCAACGTGGGTTACGCTTTCAATCAGTGTAAACGGAGTCGTACGGACATATAATGACAGCAGTGATCAAACACTGCCTAACATGGTATATGAAAGCTTTAAAAGCTGGCTTTGCTTCTGTATTTACCTTTGGAGACACCACCTGGTCGGAGCTCCTTAACGTCAACGCACACTCGCCAGGATTGTCATTCAGTCTGACCATCTTCGGCTTCCTCGATTTACAACTCGCGCTGCACTAGTTAATAACGGAGTCATGGGGATAACAACCAGAAACCGGCAAGGAACACAAATAATTGGTGCAGCCTGTCGACCTTTCCATCAAGGACAAAGAAAGAGCATTGGTGATGCTCGCATAACAAGTGTGTAGCATTGCCAAGGAATACAAACCATTAGTGCGAAAGTATTCCGCCTCCTTGCGTTGGCATGTACTCTTCAGTCTAAGGTGGAACGAGGACGCCAAGCAGAGAGACATCGAGTACTGGGGACCATCCAGAGTGCCCTAACCAAACCCGCTAGCATTAGGTTTAACTGAGCTTTCAGGGCGGCTCAGTCGCGATTGCTGCCGCAATAACTACGTGATATTTGCTTTCAGATGGTTCTCGTCAATATCCTTTTCAATCAGGATATGTTAATTTCTCAGTCTTTCGTCTTACCATCTAATGATATCATGCATGCTGATATTACTGTGACATCATCGACGTCTTGCTCGTGTGTGTGTGTGTGTGTGTGTGTGTGTGTGTGTGTTATCTACAAAGCTCCTAATTATTTTCCACATATTTGAACATAATATGACGCGTCCTAGAGAACCATGTTGTTTCTCAGTGCTTAATAATGCCAATGTATGAATCATTTGTGTAAAAAAGAGTTTCAATAGAAAAGGACGTAGCTCTTTTACTATGCATCATAAGTTTAGCAAGAGGTTTTATTTCCAAAACATTGCGAAAATAATTTCCTCTATTTGTAAAATTATCTACCACTACGAACGTTTGTTGATTGAGTTGGTTATTAAATGCATACAAGTTGTCCGGAATAATGCGGTTTCAAGTTATGGTGAGAAGAATAAATTTTTGATTTCTATAAGTTCTGTTGGTTTTATTTTGTTTTCTTTTGTTTTTATCATGTTTTTTTGGTTTTTGATAAATCGTCGAACCGTAAGAGACCTGTTGTTGCTATTGCTCTGGAGTAGTCGTCAATCCAGATGCATACAATATCATATGTATTCGATGTCTAGTGGCAATAAAGGTCTATAAAAGACTTTTTGTTACTGTAGAAATACTCTTAAATATCCAAGAACTCCAAGTATTTAAGTATGTTTGATGATTAATTATTCAAATTTCACATTTGTTTATTAATTATTCACATTCCTGTTCTTGCTGTACAATTTAACGACTATTTGCATGTTATATGCAAGAACAGAACAAGTTAACAATCAGAAGTGTTATGCCAAACTATAAGGACTGTATCAATATGAATTAGCCGTGACGCTACCTAATGCTTCAAAAAGCTATCCAAATAAGCCCAGTGGAAGGATTTTACTAATTCACAAAAGAGGAAGAGTTTGAAAGATTTTCGATCGAAGTTTATGACCGTGCACATCTTGTGTAATTTTGTGTTGTAGTGGAAACCTTTTGGTTCTTTGCAAACTGTGAACTTATTTCCTAACAAGTAGTCCGATAAAATTGAAAAAAAAAAGTAATTTGATGCTTTGAACCATTTTTCAGTACAAAAATTGTTTCTATGATCAACGGATAGCGGAAAATTTACGATATAGATCGATTCCTTTCTTTAACTCTTTGAGTTTCAATATTATTTGTATAGCTACTCACAAGAAATAATTGCATATGGCCGCTGCTCTACAGCCTACTAGATAGGTATAGGACTCACGATACTAATTCAGTTCCCATAGTAAACCTATGCAAACACCATGATATTAAAAATTCAATAGCTTAAAATTTCTGAGTGCCCATGATCAAGCCTTATCAGTATAGATGAAACCTGGATGTTAGCTTCTGTGTAGAGAAAAGGATATGAGCCGCGGCATTTTCTGGATCTGCATGTGTTTGAAACATGTGCTTTAAATTCCGCACCAAAGAGTCAAGTGCTAATTTTAGTAATGAGTGTTCCAAACTCAAGACTGTTAAAGGAATGGAATTCCATCAATAAAACAATGTCTCTATTTTTTTCACTTACAACTAGGATAAGCTCTCCAAAGATTCTTTACCTAAAACATAACTTACATTATCAACCAATCCTGGCCAGCCAAACCCATATACACTCTGTTTAATGTTCACCTATTTTCAGGCTGATTCCCATGTTTCCATACCATTAGTACTGTGTGTCCTAGAGATGTGATATACTGAATGACAAAGTAAGTACGCATGCACATGATCAGTTGGCTTGTACAATACATTATCTGTGTACATAAGTGGTAGATATGAGTTGAACTTCACTTGCATTTGAAGCGTACTTTATGCGAAATTATTTTTCAAACAGGTTTTGTGCTGATTGTTGTAGATCTTATGCAGCAGATATCCATAAGCATCTGTTGTTAGGCCTACATATGTCTGCAAGAATGTAATGATCTTTGCTTAAAGTTACTCAAGCTCGAATCCATGCGTACTCATTTTGATTGATAAAATACAGTCAGTTCGATTTATTCTCAGGTCAATCATCATTATCAAGAAAGCGAATTAACATATGAGAGAAGCTCCAGACATCATTAACCTTCTCATGTAATTATTGATCTAAAGCACAATCGGCGATAAAACAAATTGGTATGAGAATAAATACACACAAGTACAATGTTTAGAAAAGGTATTTGGCCACAAAAATAGACTTTGCCTAAACTATACATACAAAATCGATTGAACAATAGACGAAGGTCTCACCCATGTAAATATGTGCAATAAACGGCAGCACGAACTATATTTTGAGTTAATGGTGTTGGTATTTTCTTACAGAGAAGCATATTAGCTGCATGGTTTAAGTAAATGGTTAAAACATTTTACCGTTGTAAGATACAACCATAGCAAAAGGTCAAATAAGGAACAAAACCCACAAACTTATCAAATAATGAAATTAATTAACGTTTTTCAATGAAATATTGCAGTAAAGAAAATCCAGTATGCTCACGTTTGGTTCTTTGACAAGTATTTCTGTCCTAAAAAGGCTAAAGTAGCATAAATATTCAAATATCAACTCTCTATTACGTAGGCAGTTGACTTTGCGTCTTGTAGATAATTCTTTAACAATATTTTGCGATTTCTAGGAGACACAACAAAACAACATCTTTCTCCATAAAGATTTTATCCAAAACTAAATTTTTGCTTGTTTTAAAAGACTAAACAGAGCAAAGTTTACGATTTATTGCAAACTATTCTGTATCGTGTCTAGAGACTGCAAATTTATCCATATTTCAAAACTACACGGAATATATTGTTATATATCTGTAAATGAGTTCTTCTATAGCTGCATATAAATCAACATAATGAAAAAAGCAATCAACAAAACTTCAGATCACTCCGCTGGAAAAAATAAGAAAACAGCAATGAATGCACCAGAATAAAGACCACATCAGCAACAAAACAAATATCTATATTTACGTAATCAATCTTAAAGCAACTGTCAGAGTACATATGTAATCAGGTTTTGTTCGTAGTTAATAGTTTAAGAAACTATTCTTGTTTCAAAACATAGAAAGTAATGCCAAAAGCGCAAGAACGCCGAATTTAAAAGTAGATCACGCAAGAATAAAGTCAATTCGCAAACGAATGCTCTCATTGAAATAGCAATTTCCTATAAGCGAATCACTTTTACACATAATGCAAATTATCGCGATGCTACGAAAGGGTGGCTTCTATTAAGAAAGTGTGTGGGTGTGGATGGACATGTGACATCGGTGATTAAATGCTAGCCCATGGTCACAAAAATCATACTAAACGTAATTTCTGACTATTAATGCGCTGATAATTCTGGATAAAAGCACAGAATTTCTAACCACCATTGATGTGTTGACAATTCTGGATAAAAGCACAGAATTTCTAACCACCATTGACGTGTTGATAATTTTGGATAAAAGCGAGGAATTTCTAACTATTAATGTGCTGATAATTCTGGATTAAAGCAAGAAATTTCTAATCATTGATATGCTGATAAGTCTGGATAAAAGCGAGGAATTTATAACCATATTTGCTGATAATTCTGGATAAACAAGGAAAATGTCTCTTCTGATTAAAACAGATATATGACAATCTTGCCACTACAAAATTCTTAAATTGTAGTTTTTGATACTCAACGTTATGTCTTTAGATCATCCACTTAGGCAAACAAATTAAGAGCTGTCATGTTCTGCAAATCTTCTATTTGTACTTACTGCTTTGATTGTTTCCTGGAAGACATAATTTCCTCCCACCTGAGTTCGATTGGGATAATTTTACATTTAGGCATAAAATGCCATGAATAATTCTGATATTTGCTCGAAAGAAGACCAGGCATCACAAAATAGCTATAATTAATATATATATATATATATATATATATATATATATATATATATATATATATATATATATATATATATATATATATATATATATATATATACAATTTACCCGAATCATGTAGTAAAGAGGTCAAGAACGGTTTTTATTTGTTAGGGTTCCATGCATAGAAAATTAAATTGTCGTTTCATGAGGGTACTTATGTACTGAAGTTTACATAAACTAGCTTGTCATTTATGGTTTTCGCTTTCATTTTTATTCTTCACCAATAATAATAAGTAGAAGACCACACATGTTACAGAGTGTTTGTAACGCCCTACCGCTATTTTGACACCATACGATACCATCATTTACTACCAAATGTTTATCATCGATACGCTGCTGTGAGCCCTTTTATAATCATATGAAACACCTATCTGTCTACCACGATATATGCTTCACATTTCTTCTGTATATGGAAATACATGCGAGAGGATCAGTATTTAATGCAGCAAACTGTCATCTCCAGTTGTCTCCTCGTACAATATATGATCAGAACATAAAAATCGGAGGACTTTGGTTTTCTTTATATTTTCCTATCGATCACTTTCAACAACATATACCAGTCTTATTATTTACTGATATGACAAGTAGATTAAAGGTAATCGAAAAAACTAGACTATGTTTTGCTTCCAACGACGATGTTTTGTTCAGTTCACAGTCTGATACGTACAGTCTTCTGACATGATATGTATTTATTGAACAGTATTATAATATGCCATGCGCTGCTTTCATAACTGGAACATCTTTCAGTTTTATTAAAATATATTCCTTTAATTCAATCAGGACTTTGAAAGTTTTCTTTCCTATATATCTCTTGGTATTTTGACTGAATAACTCCTTTGATAGATTTACACTTCAGTTATTTCCTCTAGTCTCCTACTGCTATCCAGGACGTCTAGAAACGGAACACGAAAGTTAGGGCACTGCACCTTTCGTAGAGAATAAATGTTTTAAATACTGTCACATTTAATATTATTTCCGTTTAATGGATTGGTAATTTTCGAGAACAGTTTTTTTATGCTAGTTATGCATATAAACCTCGAAAGATAAAAACAAATATCGAAATCTCAGTCTAAAACAACTTATAATTCTGAAGTCAGATTGATCTTTCCAGACACCCGCACTTTGAATTGAGTATGAATCTATTAATTTTGTATTTATAATCTAAGTAATGGAATGGACCCTTTGCCATCTGTGTAATACTAAGTCCAGTGACTCCTTAAACATGAACATATTTATGTTCACCTTTGTTAAATACGATCAAAATTGATATACTAATTCGGCATGTAAACAACATATGTGTCTATTTCATTCGTATACTTGAAAAACTGGCTGTATTAGCGTTTTCGTGGTATGCAAAAGTTTTATTGATTTTCATGCTGTAAACTAAATAATTCCGAAATAAATTAAAATTGTTCTACAATTTTGTTTATTGCAACAATGTTGCTTCGAGATCTTCTCTTGCTATGCAAACAAAGCAAAATGAGACAAAATAAAACAAGCTGGTATTAATAAGAAATGAAAAAAGAAACAAAATTGAATAATTATTTAGTCAATAAAATCAGTATTATAAATTTATTTTATACGGGATTTACAAGGATATTTCATTATGAATACACATTAATCACATTGGTTGCTAAAGGTAATAAGCTTACCAGTGAATGTTGGTGGTTGGCTAGTGTTAGTCCGAGAACTGCACACGATATTGCTAGGATAAAAAGCAGTAACTTCATCTTCTCCGTACCAAAATTATTGGCTACAGATTGTATACATCCAACCAAGAATGCCGGCTTCTCGCCCAGTTGGTCTGCTTTCAATGTCTTTTTCCGGCTAGTTACTGTCCTAAACTTGTCAGGACTTGGGCAGAAATTAATAGCACGAGACGACTTTTATGTGCGAAACAAGACCAGGAGATAGAATGTATAATTTCCATTAGTTTATATACGATATCAAAATGTCTACAGCATGCACTAATTATTTTTATTATCGTATATCATTTACATGTAAATTTGCCAACATATATAATATAATATAGGTAGAGAATAAAGGTTTAATTTACCGTCAACTATATCATTGAATGGGAGAAACACACGTCTTCAAATAATTGATCTAAAAATATGCTTTAAAAATGGAGCAATAACCATACAAATTTGAGACGGAAATCCATTTTACAAGATAAGAATCGAAGACATAAATTGTATCTCTAAGTCTTAATATCTCACATCATTTTAAGTACTAATATCAACGAAGGCTACCAGTCTCACTAATTTTGACTCGTACGATCTGCATATATTCGGAGACGCATAAGTAACGCATATGGAAAACTGGTAGACCAACGCAAAAATCTCAGAGACTTGTTACAAAGTTATCCATTCATCGTGAAATTAAAGGAATATTTAGAAATACATCATACATTAAGTCAAGTACATAAAGACTCTTCTGTGTTTTCTATTTAGCTTGGAATTGGGTTTTAAAACTGAAAATGAAAATAAATTGATTTTCGGAATACAGATGAACAAATCCCGCATTCCATTTTTTTTTCCTTTGGCGGGGGGGGGGGTGCCTTTTAAACGTCGTCAGGTAAGGCTCAAGAACTTAAAACCATGTGTTAACAGTCTTCAGAATTTTGAATATAGTGAAGGAATAAAATTCAAATTTCAATTGGAACATTATTGTAAAATTTTACACTAGTGGCTTAATGATTTTGAAATTGGAGAGGAACCAACTAATATTAGTAGAGATGAAACAAAACCTAAAATGAAACATTTCAACTCACACTCATGTATCAAAAACGTTTGCTTTGCAATGCAAGTATAAAAAATAAAAACAACAATATTGAGTGTTCTAGTATCGATACACCTTATCTGAGGCGTTCTTACTTTGTTTTGAGTGCAGGGATTTTAGTATATATTTTTTGTTTTCTTTAGAACTACTTGACAATTTATAATGAAATATAACATGTGTATCCCTAAAGCTGCAGTAATCATTAAGGGGCAGTATCGTCACAAGATGACCAATGACAATCAAAATCGCATTCAGGTATAAATAAGATCGGCAAAATATCCATCTTCGTAGAAAAATATGACTTTTACTTGAACTACCCTTCTAGATGGCTCGTCATCGCGTCTCATCAACACATCTGAAGAAAACCAAATATCGGCTATATTCATATCTGTACATTTACTAATTTGCCAGTTATAATAAACATGCATCGTTGGTTGCCACGGGTATGACTTCCATACATGTGATCTGGATCAACATTTACAAAGAACGTTCGGGTTTCAAAACTCTTAAACGCTTTGATAGTTTCAATCTTTTTTCTATGTTATGTTCTGACGCTGCGAATCGTGTCTCAACGAATTTGTTCACCAATAACTGCGTATTATTTACAATTGTATACCAATAATAAAGTGTGGCCTATATTGATCTTTTTCATGGGTACTTTATATTTGTTTTTCTGACAAAACTTATTCATCTAATTAAATTCCGGCGTAGACATGCGGAGAGTGATGACGCTTATTATTATTATTATTATTATTATTATTATTATTATTATTGTTATTATTATTATCATAGCAACTAATCAGTGAGTAAGTATCTAAGTACTTAACCCCAACAAACAGCGATTCCGCGTTTTACATATTCATCTCTACCAGTGACTTGAGTGTTATTCATTAAACAGTTGACCTAGGTCCATTAAGTTTTATAGGTCATGCCGTTATAAATACAAAATGATCTCGCCCATATTAATATGTTCTTATTATTCAAACACAGCGCATGTAAGTCTTTCCTTGACATTTTAATAGGGGTCAGGTATAAACATGTCATAGTTGCTCGACAATATCCGTCTTGAAGATAGAGTAACATAATACTATTCCTTCTGACCAGAAGATAGAGAAGTGATTTGAATGAATTAGGTCCAAATTGTCAAGTGAAATGATGCAAATATGAGGGGATGAAATAACTGAATTGGGATTAGCAAAAGTTGTTGCTAGTTATTTAATTTAAAACTATGGGGAACGATTTCAGATTAGATCTACAAAGTATGTAATGTTATGGAAAAATTAACAGTTAAGAAGAGGTACAATTGCTTTCATGCCTAAAAATAAAAAGCAGGGACTGCTTGAATAATAAGAGACTAGTGTCACTATTAAATGTAATTAATAACACGACTGAGAGTTTCATCTGATATACGATTACAGCTTAATTTTGGAGATTTGTTGGAGAAAGTAACATAAATAGAGGAGATTCTGTTAAAAGAAATGCGATATATCCCTGGGTTTAGATTGTGAATACATTTATTGTGAAAAAGCATTTGATACAATTGGCTGGATTGTTTTTTTAAACGAAGAGCTTTCTGATATATGTATTTTACATGAAGAAGAGATACCAAATTGTAACTTGAAAAGCGGTTATAGACAAGGGAATCCATTCCCAGCTGATCATTTGCATTGTTTGTCTTTTGACTTATGGGAAAAGTAAAAATATAAAAGAATGAATTCAACATGAAAAGACACTCAGCTACATTTAGATGGCAGTGAAATACATTTTAATGTTAAACTGGATGTATTGCAAACTTTTCATAAAATGTCATGGCTAAGACATCATAAAGAAACCCTGGGGATATTTGAATTGGTGCCTTATCGAAATCAAACATCAGGATGTGTCAGGACTTTAAGTGGGTTAAGTAACATCTAAGGCTATATTTGAACTAGACCGTGGCGTAAATCCATAATTTTGCTGACAATTATAAACTCCTTTCAGTGGATGATTACTCGTCACTTCAAGGTGAGAGAGTGACCTGTATAACCTGTCCATGATGCACTAAGGACTCATAAAAAAACAGACTGAACAGTGTATATTTGTCGCTGGTTATAAACCGTGCTAAATATCTCTATTTTGTCCATAGTTTTAAGTTTGATGTAGTAAAGGATAATACATACTAAGATAAAGAGAGATTTCTTGCTAATTCAAATACCTCATGGCTGGTACATTGTCATTTAGCATGGAGGGATCAGTGTCATTTCCTGTAAACTGAATGCATGGCATGAATATATATATATATATATATATATATACATATATATATATATATATATATATATATATATATATATATATATATATATATATATATATATATAATTTAATTGTTTGTTTGTTAGGTTTAATTTTTTAATTCCATTACAAGTTATTGAAAGTAACTTTATTTACTGGATTTGACATTGTCCAGATTTTATTTCAGCTCTGTTTGACCTGACTGTTATTTTTGTTTTTTATTTCTTTGATAAGAAACTAATAACAGAAACACTGTATCTAGCTTCTGACCTTGATTCAGAACCTGTGACAGTTTTGGTAAACAACGTTTTCTTTAAAAATATTTTATTCTTTCTCAGAGTAAGAATCATTAAGTTAAGTCAAGGCCATACCTGGAGTACGTGATGTGAAACATGTGTTTATTATTACAAACTTCTAATATTTCTAGAAGATTGACCCTAATCCGGGAATCTGTTCTGCATCTTAAATTAGTGTATAACTGTTGTCTTTATAGAAGATTGGCAGGCGAGCTCCAAACAATTGAAACATTAAGTTATGTTGTGACCAGTTTGAATTGAAATTTGATTTTATTGAATTTCAAATGATTCTTTTCTCTGGAAATACATAAGTGCTCGTACAAAAATCATGGACAAAGATATTTGCTTAAATTTATACAGAATTCAAAGCTGGAATAATGTATTCTGTGATTCAGCAGGAAACTGTTGACACACCTATACTTTGAAGGTTACAATAGACATCATCGCCTATCATTTTCGATTTCATCGGGATTCAAACTCAGTTTCATTCAGGACATTTTATTACTAGGACTTCTATTTTTTAAGTCTTCGACTATTTATGGATTTGGTTCGTAAAACCGTAAGTACTTCTTTTTCATTTTTCACTTGATAATCTACGGAAATAAATTTATTTGCTAAATTTTACAAAGCTTGTTGTCTTCACTCTTTTCTGTTACTTATTTTACTAG
>JAECUM010061371.1:0-11315 GCA_016617855.1 Megalonaias nervosa
GAGAGGATTTAGTTTATTTATTTAAATTATTCCTTGAAATTAAAGTATTCTTTCACTTTAGGACTAAACTGCTTTTTTGGAATTATTGTGAATTCACTCCACTGGAATTCATTTGGAATGCTCTATACTTCTGGACTTTTGATAGAACTTTTAGGATTATTTTTGTATTTAATACACAATACTGTAAGTTCCTATTTAAATGTTCACTTTGTATTCTAGGGAAAAAATTATTTGTTGAACTTTAAAAAACTTATTTTTCACTCTTTTCTGTTACGTAGTTCAAGACCTTAGAATCATAGCAGAAAACTGGGGACTTGTTAGAGATGTGATTTTTGTGAAACATATTTCAATTTAATTAAAACTGCTCTTGAAATTATAATTCACTTCGTTTCTGAATATTTTAGTCCCTGGTATTTTGATTTTACATATTTAAGAATCTTTAGCAAGTTTTCTCGATCTGACAATGAAAGGAAACTAATATAATTTAAATTTTAAAAACTGACGGAAATAGAGTTAGGAAAGCTTCAACTTCAGAGAGAAATTGTGGTAATCCTAAATCAGGAAAAGGAGAAAGATACAAGAGAGATGCAACTGCAGAAAGAGGAAAGGGAAAAAGAAATGGAATGAGATGAGTGGCAAATGCAAATACAAATGCAGAGAGAGAGAGAGAGAGAGAGGGGGGGGAGAGAGAGAGAAAAGAAAGAGAGAGGATTATGATATGGTCAAGGAAAGTAAAGTATCTTGAAGGGTTATGGGTTGGTACCTGAGGCATATCGACAAAGGTTCAGGAAGTGTAGAAAAGCAAGTGACCAAATCTATCTTGAATTTGCATGGGGTAAACGAACAACTATTTAATAGGTGGTGTACATCTAAGAAGGTTGATCAAGATTATGATAACCTCAAACAACTCATTTTAGCTGAAGAGTTTAAGAATTGTGTCCATTGTGATGTAAAGACCTACCTACACATATTGTGTTCAGTTGAGAGGATTTAGCTTATTTATTTAAAATATTCATTGGAATTACAAAAAAACCTCTGACTTTAGGACTAAATTGCTATTTTGGAATTATTGTGAATTCATTCAAGGATATTTTGGATTATATCATTGTGATGCACAAAGACTGTTAGCATATCAACACTATTCCAGGCTATTCCAGGCTACTGGCACATCAGCATATTAAAGTTTAAAATTCATTTGGAACACCATAGAATTTATTTGGAATAATCTATACTTTTGGACTTGTGATACAACTTGGACTATTTTGGGATTTAATTCACAATACTGTAAGTTCCTTTTTGAATTTTCATTTTGTATTCTTGGGAAGTAAATTATTCATTGAATTATACAAAACTTGTTTTTTTCTCTCTCTCTTTTCTATCACTTAGTTGAAGACCACCATAAAATACGATAAAGGACCAGTCTACATAATTTCGAGATCAATATTTGGAATATTCTTGGAATTTTCCATCGCAAGCTTTAAGTGTCGAAGTTATTGAACTCGTATCGAAAAGAGATGCGTAAATTTAGAATTATTCTAGGTATGACCTTTAGGATTGCCCATGAATTTGCGAATGATGTCTAAGGTCTCTTTCTCAGCTTGACACAATTGTTGTTGGAAGACCAGTTTCGAAATGGGAAATGAAGTCATAATCAGAGCGTTGTCAGCCTTCTTTGTTGCAATAGGTGGTACCCTACTCCAGGGGTGAATCATGAAAACCCATCAAATTTGTGCGTATTTGAATAGTCTGGTTCACTGCATCATATGCTCCCTGTGTTGCTCTCCGCTACACATCATTAATAGTGGTGACCAAACATGTCGAAGGGAGTAAGGGAGCAAGCATTTCACCTATGCATACTGTGATCTGCATAAAGCTCCTGAACATATACGAAAACTCCCATTACATAAAGATTTTTAAAAACACTATACCTATGCTATATAAAACAGAAAAGGACTACACATCTGCAAGCTATATGACTGCGCATCAGAAACATAGAGCTAATGCAAAAACCAAATAATCCAGTTTAATTATGTCAAGTCGGTCATTGTGACTTTCTGCAAAAAGTTTTTCCTCAAACCTGTGAAGTTATTGATCTTACAAATCATGTGTGAATCATTTTGTATTTATCAGACTGTACCAATCAGTAATTCCTGAAACAACAACTACATCAAATCTAATTGCTGAAAGCAATGTTAACTTGACAGCAGACTGCATGAGAATGAGTCCAGATGATATTATCTGAATTGTATAGAGTGGCTCTGGCTTTAATGAATTGGCATGCATCAATGAAGTTTAATTATTGAACAGTATTAAAGAATTAGCATTAAATGCCAATATTTATCATGGCACATATGCCTTCTACATCAGCAACAACAAAATGCCATTGGTAAATAGCTATTAATGACATACCTATGGCAAATAGCTAATAATGACTGACCTGTGGCAAAGAGGCGATAATAACTGACCTGTGGCATATAGCTAATAATGAGATACCTATGGCAAATAGCTAATAATGACTGACATGAGGCAAACAGCTAATAATGACTGACCTGTGGCAAATAGCTAATAATGACATACCTATGGCAAATAGCTACTAATGACTGACCTAAGCTTCAAAGGCAAAAACCAAATATTAAATGTGGTTATGTCACCAGCAATTTCGTTGAACCATCAACTTTTGGATTCTTAATGATCTAGCAATGAATCATAGCTTTCTTTGCCACATCAAAACACAGATGCTCCATCTGTTGTCACTCACTAATTCTAGTCTTTAGAAACTCATCTACCTCTAAAACTAAAAGAATTGGAAACACTAATTGTGAAGTTTAACAAACCAAGATGATATCTCGTAATCAAAGACCATTAAAATTACAACGTGCATCATGTATATCTTGCTTTTGCAAAGTGTTATCTTTTTTTCACTTACACTCCAGCAGCAGCAGGGAGGGTGAACAGACCACTTTTTAGAGCAGTCCATTTGCGAAAATAAAACTTCCTACAAAAATGAACAGAGAAGCGTTACCGATATCTTTAACCGGGTTAGCATATTTTTTGACGTTTTTGTGTCAAATTTTTATGCGTCCTAGTTTACAGACCTGTTGGTCGTCACCCTGTGTGTGTAAAAAAAAGTGACAGGTCTTGCAACCAAAAATTTTATCGAGACCTATGCGATATCGTGACCGAGGATCATGTAAATTTATCGTGCTAAATCCATGAGGAATCGCTTGCGTTTTTGAGAAGACGTTTTTAAACTTAATCATATCCATGTCCCCTGAATATCAAGTCTGGTGGATGTTTCTTAGTGTGTGGGTATCAACACCATTAAAGACAACCAGAAGATTGCAGTTATCTCTGATCACTTTAGGTATTTGCACATATCGCTGAGTAACTAATATAATATCTGTGTTTTTGTGTCTGCCTCGGAAAAATATCCGAGCTGGATTTGATTGTTATTAGCCCAAGAGGATAGTGGAGGGGTAGAGCACCGATTAGTAAACTTGCTGATGCGGCAGGTGTTGCATGTTTTGTTGCTGCAGACTGGTTAGCACGACAGGCAATATGACAAATTTATCTACCGCCACCTAAAAAATTCAGTACGCACATTTTGATGTCGGCACGCCCAATGAAGTTCATCAAGCAGATATTTTGTTTTTACCACATAATAATTTTGACCACACATCGTTTGAACTAGTCCAAACTACACTCACACTAGAACAAAGGTCAGTCCATTTTTTCTGCCTCTACCGCCCTCCTCCTAGTAGAAAAATCAAGCTGACAGAATCTCTCTTTTTGGAGCAGTTTCCGAATCTCCTGGAGTATGAAAATTCGATAGGTGGCAACCTGATTATTCTTGGAGATTTCAACTTTCACTTTGACTGTCCTGGAAACCCATGCACATCGAAACTCCTAGATTCCATTCACGTTTTCAACCTCAAACAGTCAGTTAGCCAACCCACCCATAAACATGGTCACATATTAGACTGGATTCTTTACAGACCTGATGATAATATTCTTCAGTCCTCCCTGGTGTCCCACGAACTTTCATCAGATCACCTCTGCATTATATGCCATCTTGACGTATCAGTCCCTAACCCTCCACCTTTATTCGCTACTAAGAGAAACCTCCGTATGATAAACAGAACCAAACTAATGCATGACATCCAAGCAAACCTAACAACTAGCTTACCTACTACAGCAGAACAACTTGATAACTGCCTGCGTTCATTGCTCGACAAACATGCCCCAGCAACCAAGTGCAGAGTAGCAATTCAGAAGTGTTCTCCGTGGTATAGCAGTGTTAGGGACCAGCTTCGCACTGCTAAAAGAGACCGCCGCAAAGCTGAGAGGCTTTGGCTTTCCACCAGACTTTATAAGCAGATCTATGATGCCGCTAAGAAGAATGTCACAAACATAGTCCATGCAGCTAAATCAGCCCACTACAGTACTAAAATCATGGAAAGTTCCAGCTGCAAAGAGCTATTTGAGATTACTAACAAGCTGATGTCAAGGAACAAATGTACACCACTTCCAGCTACCTTCTCTCTAGTCGACCTTCCGGACCTGTTTGCAAATTTCTTCCGTAACAAAGTACAAACCATCAGAGATAAACTTGACAACACAATTTCAGTTGACTCGTCGTCACCATACAGTTGCGATACAGAATTTCAGCGGCAACCGTTAGCAGCATTTGAACCTGTCTCTATGGATTTAGTACGTACAATCGTGATGAAGAGTGTACCAAAGTCATGTGAACTGGATCCGATTCCGACGTCACTGCTGCTAGAGTGCTTGGATCCAATACTGCCTTCACTAACTGATGTTATTAATACCTCTCTCTCATCTGGGGAATTCCCATCATTTTACAAAACTGCCATTGTAAAGCCTCTGCTGAAGAAACCAACACTCGACCATAATGATTTAAAGAACTACCGCCCAGTTTCTAATCTGCCATTCATGTCAAAAATCTTAGAAAAAGTTGTTCTATCCCAACTTGTATCTCATCTGAATTCAAACAGTCTTTTTAGCAATGTACAGTCTGCATATCGCCCTTGCCACAGTACTGAAACTACTCTTCTGAAAGTAGTCAGTGACCTTCTCTCTGCTTTGGATGGCGGAAAGATTACAGTCCTCACTCCCCTTGACTTGTCTGCAGCATTTGACACTATAGACCATGATATATTACTTCACCGTCTCCAGCATGTATTTGGCATTCATGATACGGCCTTACTATGGTTCAAGTCCTACTTGGCCAACAGGGCACAAATTGTGTCCGCAAATGGAAAACACTCCAGCCCAGTTGATCTATGCTGTGGTGTTCCACAGGGATCTGTTCTTGGACCTGTTCTCTTCATTCTATACACTCAGCCACTCTCAAGTGTCATAGATCATCATCCAGTGTCTCACCAATCGTATGCTGATGACACCCAAATATACAAATCTAGCCATCCAGCTGAAGTTGAAGCTACCATCCAAGGCGTAGAGAGGTGCATTTCCGATGTGAAATTATGGATGACATGTAACAAGCTGCAGATGAATGATGATAAAACTGAAGCCATCCTGATTACAACACAAAGACTTTCTCATTCACATCCTTTACCTCAGACAATAAATATCAGCAACACCAACATTAAATTCACACAGTCAGTAAGAAACCTCGGTGTCACTCTCGACAGTACTCTCTCGTTGCACCAACATGTCATGAACATATGCAAGGCTGCATATCTTGAGCTGAGACGAATCAACTCCATTCGCAAGTATCTTTCAGTTGATGCCACTAAAACACTTGTGTGTTCCTTAGTACTTTCAAGACTGGACAATTGTAACTCAATTCTGTCTGGTTCGTCTCAATATCTACTTCAGAAACTTCAAAAGTTCAAAATACAGCTGCTCGAATCATCCTTAGAATACCACGATCAGAGCACGCCTCTCCCTTGCTCTGTACCCTACACTGGCTATCCATACGATCCAGAATTAAACACAAAATTTGTTCTCTGTGCTACGTTTCACTGACGGGCTCCCGTCCAACATACCTATCTGACCTCACCCATGTGTACACACCTGCAAGATGCTTACGCTCCTCTTCTGACACTCGTATTCTCATTATTCCCACTATGAATATGAAATCATATGGACAACGCTCATTTGCATACCAGGGCCCAGCAACGTGGAACAAATTGCCCACTGCACTTAGACACAAAGACACAGTGATCTCATTCAAGAGCGCTCTGAAAACTCACCTATTTCAACTGCAAGAACAAACTTAAAGACCTAATAATGTATCCTTACCTTAAATATTTACAGCATATTTTCTGTTTCTACTTTCGTGGTGTTTGTTTTTATTTTGTAATCATATCTTTATATATGTTCTTTAAGTGTGTCAAATGTTGTAAAGCGCTTAGAGCTTCTAAAGATTAGGCGCTATACAAAGTCCTCATTATTATTATTTATTATTAATACTATTAAAACTGGTAGACGTCAATCGCGCACATACAAATACGCGTTGGCTGTCGTTGATGTTGCAAGTAAAGAATCAGAACCACTATCAACAAAAACAGCAACTGAACCTGCATCTGCGTTTGAACGAATTTATCAACGTGGCGGCCTGCGATGGCCATAGTTGTTATAGGTTGATCCTGGCAAAGAATTGTTTGGTTCAGTAACAAATTTAATGAAACAACATAACGTCAGAATCAGACGAGGATACACCACAATTCACCGTGATCAGGCAATTGTTGAGCGATTTAATCAAACACTTGCTGAGCGATTGTTTGGATATCAATATGCGCAGAAAATATTCCTGAACAAAGTTCAGAAAGTCACGAGATCTCGTGAATGGGTTGCAAGACTACCAACTGTGATAGCCGCGCAAAACAACGAAATTACTCGTGGAATTTCTATGAAACCCATCGATGCAATCTCGAAGAAACATATACCAATACAACGACATGACTCTTTCTCAAAACAACCAGTACTAGGTAATGTGACTGTCAGATATTTATATGAACCTGTTGAACTTGAGGGAGGGAGTAAAAAAAGAGCAACGGATCCAGTCTCGAATGTAACCACTCATAAAATTTTCAGCGTGGTAAGATCCACGGGTAGACCTGCAATCTACAAACTAGATGCACCTGCTCCTCAACGTGGATTTGTAAGTGAACAATTACAAGTAATTCCTAAAGATAAACAATTACTACCGCCTTCAGTTTTGTGAACTGGCTCCACCACGTCACTCAAGACAGGTCAACATCACATTTTCGCGTATGTGGCCGAAACTACTATTAATTCTATCTGCGGTAAATTCTTCTGGATTATTATTCGAATACTGCCATAACATTATTGTGTTAGAGCAATCACAGTGATTATTCTGTCGTTGTTTCAGTGTCATGATAAATTCAGCATCGAGATCAAAATCAAGCTTATTTTTTTATTTTGTCACATCGCTTATAACCAGCTATTTTTTCCTTACTACATCATCGCCATTGCCAGTAGTGTCATTATTATTTACTGTGAAGTCAATGATAACCCTCCTTAGCTGAGATATTCTTCTGACTCGTAACACTGCCAGATAAATTAAATTTGACCATTCAATACGATCATCAACAATCCAAATATTTGTATCATAAATAGTTAATCCTTGTGACGAATGAATCGTTATAGCATATCCTAGCGTCCATGGAGATTTATCCATCGTTAATGCGCTCTCAGCAGCACTCACAGGAACTAAAAGAATATAATTTAACACAAGATTTTGTTTACCACCGCCACCTGGAATTTCAACATCAATATTTTGCCGTCGCGTATCTGCTGGGCGATAACATAATGGTACAGGTAGATCTGAAAAATTTTCTTTATGCAACAGAAATAATTGCTGCTGTAGTGAATCACGAACTATCTTCCGACTTGCAACTATCAAATCAGCAGGACTCCATAAATTCCAAAAATCATTTATAGGTGTTTCCGGAATTATCTCACGCATCATTTCACACTGAATCTTTTCTGGTTGTCGGATTAATTTCCTAAATTCTCTTAATTCTGAATCAAGCGCTCGGTAATCAGCAGTTATTTCCTCATAATAATCTACAAATATTTTTTGACCATTCATGCGGAGATAATCCAACGAAAGGTGGTGGTTGACCATGATCGCCAAACATTATTACAGCAGTATTTCGAGTTAATAAACAATCAAGAAACGTTTTAAACACATCTAAAGACACTGTGCATATTTCATCCCAAATAATGATCTTAGGAATGTATTTTTCACCCATTCGTTCAGTAGTCCATGTATCTCCTTTCCATATAAAGAAGCTGTGATAAGTACGAGATTTAACTCCTGGCTCTTTCATTTCTCTGGCGAGTCTATGTGTAGGCGTCAAAACAACCATATCAAAATTCCGAAATAATTCAATCGCACGCATTGTTTTACCAGAACCACCGCACCCGTTAAGATAAACAGTTTTATGTCTAGCTACGGGATCATACACCGACGGTGATGATGACAATGCTGACATAAGACTATTTTTATAATAAATATCCTCGGGAATATAATCAGCAGATTCAGAATAACTGAGCATTTTTTCTCTTTTTATTCTCCATTCGCCCCATCATGCATCGGTACCAATCTTTAACAATCCTACATATTTCCTATCCACATAAAATGAATCTGTGGCAACTCTAACCGTATCAGGAAATCTGTTTATCATCGATAATAAATTTATCGAAACATACGCTAACATCGAAGATCTTAAATGAGTAAACTGCGATGAGTCACCATCAATATAGCTCACAATTGTACATAATTTAGTTCTGTCTGACAAGTAATCATTATTTCGACTTATAAATGTGCCTTTCTCTGTTGTATCAGCAATTATAAAATCGAGTTCGGCATCGTAGATAATTAATCTTGTGCAATGTCGTTTATAATCACATCAACCACCCTGAGTACATTTACCAATAAGTTTTCTGCCGAGATCCTTTGCAAGTTTATTTTCATATTCAATTTCATCGGGATTACGCTCGAAGATTTCGTCGAGAACAGATCATGAGGTGGTTTTGGTAACCAGACTTGTTTCTGTGGACCATACGATATTATTGCTTCACTTACAGTTAACGATGCTAAAATTGCAGCATCAAGCATATATCGTAATAGCACTGTTGGAACCCAACCGCGTTCGCTAAAATGACGACCAAACCAAACATAAGCAATCGGAAAGAGATTTTCCGTAAACTCAAGCGATTCAATACATGCAAATCCAGTTAAATCAAGATCTGGTAAATGTCCATTTATCGCAACTCTGGTCATCTCGTCTGTTGGATGTCCAAATCTCTTAAAATATTCAGAACACTCTCCCATTCCAAGAAAACTTCTAGGATAACATGCAACCATATCAATGCAGATAACATCCTTATAATTTTATTTAGTATTCCACAACCAGCCGTGTCCGTATTCGCAGCAGCTTAGCTGCACATCGACAAGAAATTCCGATCTTTTCGGTTTCCATGAATTCTTCTCCTGAGCAAAGTGAGCAGCAACTGACGGAAAGGGGAAACAATTACCGAGTAATTGTTTAATATTATCGGTATATTTCAACGCAAGATTTTTCATTTCGTCATGAAGAGATTATGCACGATAAATATCTCCATTAGAACGTACACTCTGGTCATAATTTTCACATTCAGAACTTTGAAACAACCACACGGATACAGGATCGCTTTTACTGATATTTCTGATAAAATCAAATATATCACGGTCAAAATTTTAACAGTTCTATCTCGTGGAAATATTGTTACATCCATCGTCCACGCGTGCGCGTTATGATGAACGATCTCTATCAAAGCTCCCTTTGATTTTTATTTCGATTCGTACAAAATCTCGCTGGTTATTGTTTTCACCCTTATCGGAAATTTTAATTTCTTTTCCAGCTCAGCAACGTCGTTGATCGTAGCTCCATGTTATTTGACACTCTCAGCCCACTCATTTATTTTTTTGCGTCTCAAATCCGTTTAATCATTTCCACGTATCGCGTTTGTGAAATGTTCTGTAACTCGCTCAGCTACACAATTCAAGGTCGAAATTTTCATCGGTTTGAGATCATCAACGCTAGGTTTATTATTCAGCGGATATATCACATAAACATCTGCCGTCACAGGATATGCTCGTTCATAATATGGTTTGTCAATACCAGTCAACATTCCTGGTTTGGAATTTTTACATAACGTTACAACATCTCCAGCGTGATGTGATTCTCGAACAGGGTCGCGTTTGTCACGGATAATCCAAGTATCGTCTACTTCCGCAATAAACTTTATTCTAAAACGGTGTCTTTGTTTGTCGAGGTAATCTATGATTGTCCTTGCTCGCTAGTTATTCATTGTAGCATCAACTTCTTGCATAATTCTGAATGTTGACCACACATGAGCTGCGCCATCGTTGCGAAACGCTCTCTTGGAGCCACAAATACTATTGATTAGAGCCTGATTCGTCGAATCAACCAGAGTTCGCATGTCAGGGGTTATTCTGTCAAGATCGAATCTTCCTTGAGAGGGTTTGATCGCATATAATCTTGTGAATTCTTCCATGTTATAAGTAAGGAAAATATATATTTAAATTAATCTTTAATTTATAATATGCAATGATTCAAGCAAAGAATAGGTGCAAGTGGTTGATGATTGGATCTACAACTCCTTGTAATAAGTCCTGTGTAAATAAATTCTGTGGATACCACCTACAGAGTGTGCGACGAGTTAGTCTAGGACCAAGCCATGTTTAAAGTGTAACAAGGAGTCGGGAAAACACATTTGTGTGTAGACTGTGGAGAAAGCAAATACAGAGCTTTAAAACGGTATTATGATTAAAAAAAAAAACGATGGTAATGAATCTCCTACAAAAAAAAAAAACGCTGAGGATTATATCGCTAAATTTTCACGCTAGCATCCCACATATCGTTTTAGTAATAAAATAATAATTTTGACAAATAATATTTACGATATGAATGGAGCAAGGAGAATTTGTGACACATCCCATCATAAAGTTTATGAGGCATCACGTGATGGTATCATCAGAAATTGCGAACTAAAAAACTGGTCGGTTCTGTTGATAATGCTGGTTATCTCAGATTTACTGCTGTGGACAAAAGGTATATCTGTCATAAATTTATTTATGAATGCTTTTATGGCCTAATCGACAAAAGTAATGTTATTGACTACATTAACGGCCACAAACTCGATAATTCTTTGAATAATTTGCAGGCTATTAGACAAAGCCAGAATTGCAAACTTGGAAATACTGGTGTGTGTGTGGTGTGTGTGCATATATATAT
>JAECUM010061378.1:0-10165 GCA_016617855.1 Megalonaias nervosa
ATACTGCACGACCTTCGGAGTGCAGTATATCCATCCGACAAAACGAGTTCATATTTTCCCATACAAATGCAGTAACCTTTTTATTATATGCTCATTTTCTTATTCTACCCAAGGCTTAAATATATAAATAAAAATACACTACAAGATACAAAGTAACTGAATGTATGCCGTATTCCAAACTAAATACACAAGCGTAGATACATCATTACACAACATTATCAATGCGCACGTAACTCCGCCCAGATAAATTTGAAGTTGGTCGCGCGCTAAACGTAAGTTTCTAAAGAAAATGGCGTTTGGTCTACTTAAAATTGAAATTTGGAGTCATATTGTGAATGAATGCGTATTGCTACAACTTTTCCATTTGATCTGGAATGAATACGTTTTGGTATTTTTGTCGATTCTACGCAATTTCGTGATTATGGTCTGGATTTATCTACATGAAGAAACTTACATCGGATTCCAGCAGCGTCTGTGCCAGTTCTACATGAAATACATCGTATTGAAGCTTCGAGGCTGAAGTGTGTTTACATCGGCATGCGTATTTCTGTTCTGTCATTGAATGATTCAGATCATAATGTGGGGAAAATATGAAGTCTTTCAATTGCAATTATCGAAAAGACGCTGTGGAATTTAATGTTTATTTCATTTTGAGTGCAGTATGGAGGTTGTAACTGCAGTTGGAATATACTCGAAATTACAGTACAATTTCGAACTGTGTGATCAACCTTGAGAACCCATGACATGGCTCATGTAATTCGGATTTGCAGAACTAAGAAAGTACATTTTGAGGAAAATCAGGATGTAAAATTGTAAGTATATTTTTATCATTTTGTATTACCAGCTAAAGAAGACAGTTTATGTTTTATAACTTGCATGTTATTTGTAGGGACCCTGTCTGGGGTCTATAGCTAGCCTAAATCTGAAACATTGTATCAAAAACGTTAACGCGGAATGTGCTAAAGCTGCTATGTGGCAGTCCATGAAACATCTGCTTTAGCCTAGTTCATTCAGAAACAAATTTAATCAACCAAAACGTAGAGCATCTACTACACGAATGTACATTATTTGTTTACAAAGTAGTTCCTAATATACTGTTGGGCACACTTGTCTTGCGCGTGAGTGCAGTATGACGGTGTGCAATATCGTACAATATTGCACGATTCTGACAATGTAAAGTTAACGGAGAAAAAAATGAGCATATAATAATATTAAATTATTCTTAACTAAATTGTAGACAGCGGACATAATTAAAAATAAAAAAAGAAAAATAAAAAAATAAATAAAAAAATATTGATTAATGAATATCGTAGAGTGTTTTGGAATTTAGACCTTTTGGATATACCGTATTAAGACGGTGAATCCAATAGGTTTCCTTTAGCAGACGTTCCATCTCAGAATCAGCTATAACAATAGGTTGACTAGTTTTTATCCTTAGGCTGGAGCCTCAATTGTTATAAATGCGATTTGCAAACCGTCGACAAATTTGTCAGTCACGGGATTCGAAAGGAACACGTCTAGTATGAAGATCCGCAGCGTTAGCGCTAGAGCAAGGATCATTCTTACGATTATATGTTTCAAAAATTATTATAAAGTCACGAATATATGGAAATCCAAAAATTGCTCACCTGGATTACATGGGGGGGGGGTATGGTTTATTTTTATCTTTGCCTGTTTTTCTCTTTTCTTCTTAACTATTATCCCTGACAAAGCTGGGAGGGGGCAAGAACCTGAAAAAGTCAGAAAAACAAGAATAATGTTTTTGTTTTGTTTTTATTAAAAAAAATAATTCCATTTATAAGTGGAAGTCGTTATAAAATATAAGCGAGGTTACTCTTTAAACTTTCCACTGGAGGAAGCTTTCCTTCACAGAGTTATTTCCTTTAGCAAAACCTAAGAGTATTCTCCTTTTCTACTTCATCGTAAAATTCAGGAGCGAGATATTTAAATATTATATTTTGTTTGTAATTTTTTTTTTTTTTTTGAAATGTTGATCTGGTTATTTCACCTGCGACACGTCGTACCAAAGTTGGGAAAATGCAGAAATATTTGGTAGCCGCATATATCGACTGAAATTCTATTTCTTCCCATGTCTATGTATTTACAGATATAACTGGTCTGGCAGATTTATTATATTTACCAGTACCTCCCAGGTTACAATTCTTACTCTGTGTAATAGCCTGCAAATTACTCAAAGAATTATCGAGTTTTTGGCCGTTAATATGATCAATCGCAAGAGCTTTTTTTTCGATTAGACCATAAAAACATTCATACATAAATTTATGGCAGAGATACCTGTTTTCCCTAGCATTAAACATGATATAACCAGCATTATTAATAGAACAGACCGGTTTATTAGTCGACAGTTCCTAATCACACCAGCACGCGATGCCTCATAATTCTTGATGATGGGATGCTTTACAAATTGATCGGCGTTATTTCCTTGCTCCATGTATATAGTATATATTATTTGTCTAAATTATTATTTTATTACAAGAAAGAATATGTTAGCGTGAAAATCTAGCGAGATAGTCTTCAACGTTTTTTATCGGAGATCCATTACCATTATTTTTTTTATGATAATACCGTTTCAAAGGTCTGTATTTTTTTTTTACCTCCGCATTTTACACACAACTGTGTTTCACCCCTGACTCCGACGTTACACTTGAAACACGGCGTTGGTCCTATACTTCGTCGTCGCACGCTCTCCATGTGGTATCCACAATTCATTTACACAAGCCCGATTACAAGGAGTTGCAGATCCAATCATTAACCACTTACAACTATTCTTTGTTTGAATCATTATATGTTATAAATTAAAGTTCAATTTAAATATATATTTGCCTTAATTATAACATAGAAGAATTTACTAGATTATCTGCGATTAAACCCTCTGAGGCTAGATTTGATCTTGATAGAATTGCCCCTGACTTGCCGAGGCGAGCTCTGGTTGATGTTGATATTGATTCGACGAATCAGACTCGAATCAATCGTATCCGTGAAGCCAAGAGAGAATTTCGCAACGATGGTGGGGCTCATGTGTGGTCAACATTCAGAATTAGGCAAGACGATAATACACAGATTGATGCTACAATGAATGACGAGCGAGCGAGGACAATCATTAATTATCTCGACGAACATAGATACCCTTTTAGAATAAAATTTATCGTAGCGGTAGACGCCGCCGCGGTAGACGATGACGAAACCTGCATTATCCATGACAAACGTGACCCTCTTTGAGAATCACACCGAGCTGGCGATGTTGTCACGTTAAGTAAATATTCCAAACCAGGAATACTGACTGGTATCGACAAACCATATTATGAGCGAGCATACCTGTGATGGCAGTTGTTTATGCGACACATCCGCTGAACCATAACCCTAGCATTGATGATCTCCGCCCAATGAAACTTTCGACGCTGAATTGTTTTGCCGAAAGAGTTATAGAACATTTCACAAATACGATACGTGGATATGGTTTAACGGAGCTGAGAAGCAAAACAATAAATGAATGGACCGAGCGCGTTAAAGACGTTGCTGAGTTGGAAAAAAAAAATTAAAATTTCCAATAATGGTGAAGACACTAACCGGCGAGATTTTATACGAATCAAAATATAAATCAAAGGGAGCTTCGATAGAGATCGTTGATCACAACCCTCACGCGTGGACGTCGGACGTAACATTATTTCCACGAACTCGAATTGTAAAATTTTATGACGGTGATATGTTCAATTTTATCAGAAATATCAGCAAGAGTGACCCTGTATCCGTGTGGTTGTTTCAGAGTTCCGAGTATAGCTATTATGATTATTTTGTAAAGCCCAATGGAGATATTTATCGTAGAGAATTTCTTCATGGCGAGATGACAAAGATTGCTTTGAAATACACGAACGATACTGATGTTATCGAACGATTGCTCAGCAATTGCTTCACCGTTCCGTCAGTTGCTGTTCACTTTCCTCAGAAGGAAAATTCGTGGAGACCAACACGGTTGGAATTTCTTGAAGATATACAACGCAGTTGTGTCGAATACGGACACGACGGATTGTGGAAAACTACATACGATTATAAGGATGTTAACTCAGTTGATATGGTTGCATGTTATCCTGGAAGTTTTCTTGGAAGGGGAGAGTGTTCTGAGTATTTCAAAAGATTTGGACATCCAACACACGAGACGACCAGAGTTGCGATAAATGGACCCTTGCCGGATTTTGACTTAACTGGATTTGCATGTATTGAGTCTGCGAGTTTTCATCGGAAAACCTTCATCCAATTGTCGCTGTTTGGTTTGGTCGTCATTTTAATAAACGTGGTTGGGCTCCAATAGTTTTATTACGATATATGCTTGATGCAAAAATATTGATATTGTTAACTGTGAGTGAAGCAATAATATCGTATCGTCCACAAAAACAAGTCTGGCTACCAAAACCCGCTGTCGTTGAGAGACCTATCCTCGACGAGAATCCCGATGCTGTAGAATACGAAATTAAACTTGCAAAAGATCTTGGCAGAAAAAATAATTGAAACATTTACACAAGGAGAATCATATGGTCATAAACGACACTGTACAAGATCAATTTTCAACGATGCTGAGCTCGATTTCATAATTGCAGATACAACAGAGAAAAATATATTTGTAAATTGAAACAATGTTAACTTATCGGAAGGAGCCAAATTAGGAACATTTGTGTACTACATTGATGGTGATTCTCCACAATTCGCTCATTTAAGATCTTCGATGCTCGATCTATATTGATATCCAAACAATCGTTCAGCAAGTGTTCGATTAAATCTCTCAATGATTACCTGCTCGCGATGAGTTGCGGTGTGTCCTCGTCTGATTTTGGCGTTATGTTGTTTGATCAGAGATGTTACTGCACCAAGAAATTCCTTGTCATGATCAACCTGTAGCAACTGTGGCCATTGCAGTCCGCCACGTTGATAAATTCGTTCAACGCAGATGCAACTTCAGCTGCTGTCTTTGTTGATAGTGGTTCTGCTTCTTTATTATCTACTTGCAACGTCAACGACAGTCAAAGCGTATTTGTATATGCGCGATTGACGTCTACCAGTTTAATTAGTATCATGCGGTAAAAACAAAATATCTGCCTGATGAACGTCATTGGGAGTGCGAACATCAAAATGTGCGTACTGAATTTTTTAGGTGGTGGCAAATAAATTTGCCATGTTGCCCATCGTGCTAACCAATCTGCGGCAAAAGAACGTTCGACACCTACTGCATCAGCAAGTTTACTAATCGCTGCTCTACACCTCCAATATCTTCTTGGGCTGTAATAAATCGATTCCATTATCACAATAATAATCGGCCGACTAATTACTGGCCCCTAGCACTAGTTTATCTTTCATCGCAGATCTTACCAGCCCATTAGCCATCAATTCTCTGAGAGATTTATTTTTTACAGTCTTTAGAGTGTGAATTAACTTCACATCTGCAATATGTCGTTGTTGTAGATCTGGATTTTTATACGCGACATCGTGAATGTGACACGCTTGATCAATCGCGATTTTTGGATACTCTCCAGGTCTTGATTGATCTTTCTCGTCAAGTTGGATATCAAATCGGGTTCCAGGACCACAGTATATATATATATATACTTATATATATATATATATATATATATATACTGTATATACACTATATATATATATATATATATATATATATATATATATATATGCTATATATATATATATATACTGATATGCTTCTCGCCAGGTTACTTAGCCCATGGAGCTCCTGGTAATTTTCCCAGTGAAGCAGCGATATCTTCGCCTGTTTCATGAGAGCTAAATCTGCACTTGCCTGTAAGTGCACGCTTTTCATTACTCGTCGTTATTGTTTTTAATCCAATGGTGAGGGTGATTACTCTGCATCGAGCACAATATAAATTCATATAATTATTATTTATTCCTACAACATGAATGCCGTTGATTTCTCAGCGACACGAAAGCAAGAGCCAATCAAGCATCACCCAGCGGTACCAAATTCTATCAGAGTAATTATCATGGGTCCATCTGGGTCTGGTAAGACGCAATTGTTGTTTAACCTAATAATGAGATAGCTCAAATGGGATATATTGTATTTAGTGGCACCATCTGTAGATGATCAGCGATGCTACGATGTGCTTAAAGATTTTTTTTAAAATGCAAAATGGTTGGACTAGGACGGTAATGATATTATTGATTTTATCACCAATATTGATGATACTCCATCTGTGGATGATCTCGATGGATGTACTAATAATCTCGCAGTCTGCGATGATGTGATGCTGGACAAACAATCAAATCCAGCGCGAATATTTTCCCGAGGCAGACACAAAAACACCGATATTATATATGTTGTCAGCGATATACACAAATACCTAAAGTGATCAGAGATGACTGCAATCTTCTGGTTGTCTTTAATGGTGTTGATACCCACACATTAAGAAACATCCACCAGACTTGGTGTTCAGGAGACATGGTTATAATTAAGTTTAAAAACTTCTTCTCAAAAGCGCAAGCTATTTCTCGTGGATTTATCACGATAAAGTTACATGATCCTCGGTCGCGATATCGCATAGGTCTCGATAAAATGTTTGGTTGCGACACTGCCACGCTACAGCAGCAGGGAGAGTATGACCATCAGTGAGTGTCCTGGTGCTTACATCAGGGGTCGGTAAACGAGAACGCATAAAAATTTGAAAATACAAGCGTCAATACAAAAATGCGCTAACCCGGTTAGAGACCTCGGTTTAGCGTTATTGACGTTGTATTTTCATTTTTGTAAGAAGCTTTATTTTCAAAAACTGACTGCTTTAAAATGTGATCTGTTCACTCCCACCCCACCCTCCACTGCTAGACCGATAATTTGCCCATTCAAGAGACGTATGAGCAAATTTGAATTAGTACAGAAAAGGAAAACACTGAAGGGATCTGGAATCCTTGTCAGAGAGGATATTACTAAAGCAACGTTGGAATTCTGAGAAAGTCGGATAAAATAAACTTTGTAGAAAGTACATGGGTATATGATTACAAAGTTTTCGCAAAATTGCAGAACGGTAGAAAGCTACGAATACCCACTGCAACTGATTTAGCCACTATGGGGCAAAGAAGGCACTGAAATTATTTCAAAATATGCTCAATTACATGTATAACAGTAGTTAGTATGTGAAGTTAATACTACTTTAACGAGGTTATTTATGTGCATTGCATATTGTGCTCACTAAAGAGTAAGGGGGATAACTGTGTATTGAATTTACGTATTTTGTGCTAATATTAAACGGACTAGCAAGTTGATGCAGTGCAACTGGTTACTGCTGCTCTTCTAACTTGAACGGTTTAGGGATGTGGGTGGGGGTATGAAGGCTTTCTGGTCAAACAGCTTTTAGGGCATATCTGACTCAAACAGCTTTTAGGGCATATCTGACTCAAACAGTTTTTAGGGCATATCTGACTCAAACAGCTTTTAGGGCATATCTGACTCAAACAGCTTTTAGGGCATATCTGACTCAAACAGTTTTTAGGGCATATCTGACTCAAACAGCTTTTAGGGCATATCTGACTCAAACAGCTTTTAGGGCATATCTGACTCAAACAGTTTTTAGGGCATATCTGACTCAAACAGCTTTTAGGGCATATCTGACTCAAACAGCTTTTAGGGCATATCTGACTCAAACAGCTTTTAGGGCATATCTGACTCAAACAGCTTTTAGGGCATATCTGACTCGCATATTTTCAATAAGGCGGCCTAAGACTCTTCGTGTACTTCTTTACGTGTTTGTTAAGGATACACGCACCGTATCTGCCGTATCGGCAAAAAGATACACACATAGTATCTGTAAAGGATATACACACCGTATCTCTAAAGGATATACACACAGTATCTGCAAAGGATACACACACCGTATCTGCCGTATCGGTAAAGGATACACACCCCTGTGTCTCTAAGGGATACACACACAGAATCTGTAAAGGATACACCTACAGTATCCGTAAAGGATACACACACTGTATCTCTAAAGGATACACACATCATATCTGCCGTATCTGTAAAGAATACACACAGTATCTGCAAAGAATTTACACACTGTATCTCTAAAGGATACACTCTCCGTATTTCTAAAATAATACTTACACAATGTATTTCAATTCTCTTTATATACTTACTTTACATGTATTTCTATTCTTTTTATATACATACTTCACATGTATTTCTATTCTTTTTAAATACTCACTTCACATGTATTCCTATTTTTTTAAATACTCGCTTCTCATGTATTTCTATTCTTTTTAAATACTTACTTCACATGTATTTCTATTCTTTTTAAATACTTACTTCATATGTATTTCTATTCTTTTTAAACACTAACTTCACATGTATTTCTATTCTTTTTAAATACTTACTTCACATGTATTTATATTCTTTTTAAATACTTACTTCACATATATTTCTATTCTTTTTAAATACTTGCTTCACATATATTTCTATTCTTTTTAAATACTTACTTCACATGTATTTCTGTTCTTTATAAATGCTTATTTTGAGAAGATGATGGCTATTTTAGGAAGCCTGTTGAATTATATACTGTAAGGAGACAATATCAAACCATTGTGAATATGAGGAATATACAATGAAAAAAGCGTATTTCGAAAGGTTAATTACAAACATAAAAATGACATACAATAATCTTTGCTTGCGCTTTATGCGCTATCACTCTAGTGATAAAATTAAATTTCAATATTTTAAAATAATTGTAAGGTATGAAAGTTAATAGGTATAACTGACACAAGTAACAACTGACACAAGTAACAACTGACCAACTGACACAAGTAACAACTGACACAAGTAACTAAACTAAGTACGTCTGTAGAAGATGCGTGTTTATGTAGTAGCAAGCTTCTCCTGTGGAGATGAAATATATCTAAAAATATATTAATGATAGATGGTAGTTATTGCTTACATGGATAAACTCAAATCAGTCTGTCTGTCTGTATGTCTGTCTGTCTGTCTGTCTGTCTGTATGTATGTATGTATGTATGTATGTATGTATGTAAATTCACCGTGCTTCACTTTCCAAAATGAAGTGTACTTTCACCTTGATTATGATTTTTTATTAGTTTTTTTTCTTCTTGTAATCTATGTGCCTACTACAATAATTTTCTTTCACTTCTGTGTTTAATCATTTTAAGATATTTTTCTTTCTTTTTCTTGCTTGGTCCTTCACAGTATGTAACTTTGTATTGTCATGTTTACATGTTTACAAGTTATATTATGGGAACGTTTGTAAGAATTGCAATATGCTCTTTAATCTTATGTGAAAATTGTTAATATTTTGTTTTATACAGAACGGAACTTGTATGAAAACAAAATGTACAATATTGTTTACAAGATACTCATTTCACAGAAGCAATCGAGCCATATGTTGAAACAGTGGGGATAAAAATGTTATCTTAGTTCTGGTACAAGCAAATCACGTCGCATGAATGATACTCTTAGCATGTACTATAGATTTTACAGTTTAAAGACGATTCAATGATAGCAAAGGAAACATAAATTGATCTTGAAGCTGAGAATCCCCAAATAAGATTTATAATATATGTTGCCCAAACGAAGACTCTCCGACATTTTTTGATGTAGTCGAGTCAGCTATCATCATCATCATCATCATCATCATCATCATCATCAGTCCCGTAGTCTGGTAGATTGTTGGGGCACCACACAAGACCGAACAATCAGCTTCCTCCATTCCTCTCGATTTTCCATCTTTCTCATTGAGTCGCTCAATGTCAAGCCTGTCCACTCTCGAATGTTGTCTTCCCACCTCTTTCTCTGCCTGCCTCTCTTTCTTCTTCCTTGTACAGTGCCTTGCAGGATTGTCTTGGCAAGTCCTGATGATCGTGAGACATGCCCATACCACTGCAGTTTACGTTTTATCACTGTGCTCAGGAGGTCTTCGTGAGGCCCAATGGCTTGTCTGATCCTTTGCCGTATTTCTTCATTGGTGACACGGTCTTTATATGAGAGGCCGAGGATCTTTCGGAAGCATCTCATCTCTGTGGCTTGTATCCTTTTCTCTAAGTCAGCTGTTATGGCCCATGATTCACAGGCGTAGAGAAATATGGAGATAACCAGTGAGTGCATCAGTCTGACCTTTGAACTGAG
>JAECUM010061379.1:0-17648 GCA_016617855.1 Megalonaias nervosa
ATATATATATATCTGGATGGATGGATAGATAAATAGATAGATAGATATCTTGAATCTACATAAAATGTCAGGATTTTACATGTTCCCCTACATCACCATCTGCCCAGGTGTACGGGGCATTACCTTAAAAATATTTTTCATCCTGACCATTCCTTATGTTCCTTTATTTAGACGCAGCACACACGCACATACACACACAGACACATACACTCAGAAATATTGTACACAAAGAACAACGCATTAACAAACCCAAAGGTGATTTACGTTGCCTTTTTGTTTTGATGAGAAAGTAAAGAAAAACTAAGAAATCAAAATAAAAGTTGACAACAAGGTCCACTCTTTATTAAACTCCTCACTTCTGTATTCACTCTGACACAAATTTTCGGGCCTGTTGTATGATAATGCGCATTTTAATAATAGGTTGGATTTGAGATATTATGTTCTGTATATAACATAGTTTGCAATCAAACTTAGAAAGTTGATAAGTTAATCAAAGTTTCTATTCTCTATAACGACATTTTTCGTGTAACATTAAAATTTGTGTCGTAAGATTTGATAAATTCCACAAAATAATTTCCAAAAATGTTCAGTAACTGAACAGTCATAGAATAAGTGCTCAGTTTGTTCTGTTCCCTCGTTACAGTTGTATTTTTCATTATCACATAAATTAATATTTTTCAGAAACTGTTTTGTGGTAATATTTCTAT
Organism: Megalonaias nervosa; assembly: GCA_016617855.1. Lineage (NCBI taxonomy): Eukaryota > Metazoa > Mollusca > Bivalvia > Unionida > Unionidae > Megalonaias > Megalonaias nervosa. The sequence continues at coordinate 708 of JAECUM010061379.1, forward strand.
GTAAAAATCTCAAATTTAACCTAATCAGGTTTGAGTCTTTTTGTACAATGTTCAACAAAACAAGAGTTGGTCCATTCATTTACACTAGTAGTACACCCTACCTGCCTTGCAAAAGTTTCTTACTATTTGGCTTTTGCATCTTGATTCTTATTAAATCTTATAAATAATTTATTCTTTTCTCTTACCCCTTAGGAGCGAAGTTTTGTTAAGTATTACATTGCAAGTATTTCCACTTCCCTAAGATGTTTGATATAATGCAAAGCACTGTCTCAGATTATTAATTTGTGTTGTTTTATTTCATCAACACTTAATAGAGATAATTATGCAATATAAAGGTATTTAATGAGTACAATACCGTTTATTCTCCACCTTGCGCATCATTTAAAATGGTCTGTAGTTACTAAATTAAGAATATCGTGAGACAAGTATTCTTGATCAGTCGATGGTTCATTTTTCTATTGAGTTAAAGCATAAATAGCATGTCGAAAAATTTGTTTTAATTGTTTAAGATACTTCTTTTAATTCTTTTAAATTTTTTTTTTTTTTTTTCTAATTTTAATAACAGTATACATCCAAATTTTACTAATATTTGTTCGGAAACCAGTTTTTGCCATAAGCCATTTTCGTTCAGTATAAGGTGCCTGATCCAAGAAAGTTTAATGTAACACATAAATGAGTGCAAGTGAATCATGTTTAATCCCATTTAATAATAGAAAATGAATGTAATATTTGGGTTCTTTTTTTAGTTCTGTTGCAAGAAGTTCAAATCCTATTATATTTACTTAGGGTGCTAAAGGGTCTCCCTGGTGACAACCTAATCCAAATTGAATCATGAGGATACGTGTCCATTATTAATGACACAATCTTCTGATTTATCGCAGAATATCCTAACCGCTGAAAAATATATTCCCCAAAGTTAAGCAAATTTCAAGGCATTATCCAGAAAATCCCATTCGAAGTCTACCAGAAGAAAAAACCAGATTTTTGTTTTTCCTCAAGATACTACAAAATTCTTGTACTTTCACCAATGAATCGCCCGTCATAAAACCCTTTTGACTGTCACTAATAATGAAGCAAAGGACTTTATTGACCCTAGAAGCAATTGATGCAGAACCAGTCTTGTAATCTACATTAACTAGTGAAACTGGTTTCCAATATTTAACGAATTTTCTGTCTTTATCTTCCTTTTGGATCCAAGTAATGATTCCCTGAGACTAAACTTCAGAAAAATGTTGCATTTCATATCCAACGTTTAGAGGCATAAAGAGAAATCCACCTATATCTTTCTAAAAGAATTTTTAAAATTCAACAGTAAATCCATCGAAACCAGGGCTACTGTCATTTTTCATATTGTTCTAAACAACATTCCTGAAAAGTTAGTTTGACTTCACACGAACATCTTTCAAAAACTGAATGTTTTTTTTATCATGACTTAAAAACTGATTACGAGTTTGTGAATTACTGTTGTTTTTGACTCTTGTATACTTATTTTATACAAATCTTTCTGGTGATTTAATACCTCATTTGGACTTGTTAACCTTGTTCCCTCTTCCGTAATTAACTTTATTATTGTTTTGTTTATGTAATTTATCTTATCAAGGTTAAGGAAATATTTTGAATGTTTTCATCACACTTATACTAACTTGCTTTTTTATCTTAACATTACGCCTTCCACCTCTATTTTTCTCAATTCTTCTAACTCTGCATGTTTTTTCTGTTCAGTTCTTTCATAATAGTGGGGTTATTATTTTGTATTTAAGTAAGTAAGTATGTAAGGTCTGTATTTCAGCTTCAGTTTTCTTCAAACTGTTTGTTTCTGCGATTTTAGCCTTAGCTTAAGAATAACTAATTGATTCTAATCTTATAAACATGTTAAGGATTTCAAAAAAACAATTGATAATTTCGTGTTAATTTCGCCTGAAGTGGGTTCTTTCTTAACGTCTTCACAACAGTATTCTTCTACTGTGTTCGATATATATGACTGTCATCTGCTAAATACATTCATCTTGCTTTAATTGCTTTGAATTAAATTTCCAGTACCCAAGAACTCTCTGGCTACTGTGGATATCGATAGTTTTAGTGCTTAGTGCAAATTGACTGGTTTTTCCTTCGATAGATATGTAATTGAAAGACAAACTACGTTTGTTTAGTGCATATACTAAATTACTTCGCTCGTGAAGTGCAAAAACTTTGTTTTGTCACTCGTGGTTTCACCAACAATGAAATACGGTATGTCCACTTCATCAATGGAATATTATTAAAGGAAATCTTAATATCCTTTATACATCTTAACTGACCTAGAGAGAGAGAGTCACAGTCAAAAAGTAAGGCGCATATTATACTGTCCAAATAAAATAATCTGAGAATCAATCGATGATAAAATATCAAATAAAATATGTCAACTGTAATCCTTTCTCGTAAGTACAAAAGAAGAAACTAACAAAGTCACATACAACGTAGAGCGGGCTTTAGACTAATTTCAGAGAATAGTAGTTTAAAACTACTATATAAAATAACATTCCCGTAAACAATGCGTATATGATTAAATGCAATTCAAGCATACTGTGGAACTTTGAACAAAAGAAAATAACCGACTTTAGTCAATAATTGTTGATCTTTAAAAAGCGTAAAATACCAGCCGGTTATTTAAAATTTATACTTCAAACAATTAGCAATATTGGCTTAAATAGATGCTTCACTCACGATTTATTTAAAAGGGACACAACCCTCGTCAGTGAAGCAAGTTTCCGGATACTGAAATACATTCCTTGCCCAATTTATACTCTTTTTGCAGTATTTGAAAGAAGGCTTTATAAACGCTCAAGAAATGAAACTCTATAATTTACCTATTCGTTGAAAGGCATGTACAACTGCTCTTCTTTCACCTGTGACGAGAACAACTGCCATATTTTCAAAGGTAAAGAGACATAATGGATGTAAAACTGGATGAAACAACTGGATGGCATATTTCTTTCCTGGTCTTATTACACTCACCAAACAAGAAGCTTCATCTAATCTAGGCCTCGGAATGGTTTTGATACCTGGTTCTGTTAAAATGCATTCTTCGACATTTAGACAGCCTTTTGTTTCAAATTTTATTCACAAATACATATATCTTTTTCTCCCATTCTGTCTTTCATTCCAAAGATTTCTTTGGATTTGGGGGTTTTGAGGGGTTTTTTTGTTTTGTTTTGTATTTGTTGTTTTGGGGGTGGATTTTTGGGAAGTAGAGGAGGGTGGGTAGATTATCCATAACATTCTAGGTTGTCCAGTAAGGTTGCTCCTAATTGGATACTTCTATTTTACGCTGTGAAGTCGATCACAACCTGTATGCGACATGATTTAAATAGACTAAAGGTAAAGGGGAGATAAATCAAGAATAGTTCAAAATATAAAAACAATATTTTAGTCTTTTGTTTCATTCAAGTTTTTATTTTTTATCGATGGCCGTATGTAAACTTAGGTATAGTCAACTGCATGTTTCGAAATCACTACGTTTCATATTTAATCACAAAACAAACAATGTTTATCACCAGAATCTTTGCCTTTGACAAGAGTTCTAAATGAAATGAAGTCAGGGGAGGAAATCAATGTTATATAAATAAAAATCCTAAACCTTATACTTGTTCGTTTTTTTCCGAGTGAAATGTTCCTAAATTGTTACCATTTGAAAGAAATAAGACTTTAATTAATTAAAATTTAAAAATCTATTGCCAAGTGAAAATCTACTTCATTACCAATTGCATCATGATATGCTAGAAGTTTCCTCTCCCCGCCCCCCCCCCCCATAGGTACAACCGGAACGAGCTCAGTTCATTGAAACAGTTATCGAATACCCGTAGGCAATAATAGAGCAGCCGTTAATTATTTGTGTGAAGGCATGGATTATCTTAGTATTCATCGACTGCACTCATCGATTCGGGCGATTTCGTCATAGCTGAATCATTTAAAGTGAAGTGTTTCTTTAAGCTCGAGTTTATTTGCGATCTTTTTTCATTTACCTTTTCCGCAAAGTTTATAAATTTCCCGTAATGATTTTACTATGTTAGGATTCTCTTGCATGCTACACCTTGTGACTGAGGTCTCCGCCATGTTTCGGCTATATCCCCTGTTATACGCTTGATTACTACATGAAAGTATTTCCGATGTGGAGGTTTTATAGAAAACTGAGGAGATGTTCATATTGATTATACATATTGACTTCTTAAAGATCTTTAATTGTGTATAGTGCAACATTCTGACACAGTTTCGAAGCTTTTTCTTCAAAAATTGTATAATTGCACATGTTGCCTATGATTAAAATGAAGCTTTGCTTTTAACAATGGCTATTTGGGTGATTAGCAGCTTTTTACAATAATTTTAACGTTGATGAAGGTGCATCTACTGTCCAGAATAAAGTGTTGCCTAGCTACCAGTGAAATAATTCTATATTAATTTTGTACTTTTAAAGCATTAGACACATTTGTGGTATATGAAAGAAACATGTTTGTTTAAATCGGAATTAAACTATCTTACAAAGGTTGAAGAAACTAAAACATCAGGCATTATATAGCTACGTTTCGAGACATGCCGCTCTAATTAATCAGCGTTGCCAGATCCTGATTGATTGCAGCCTCTTAGAGTTGACCTGTCATATTAATTTTGTTGGCCAAACAGATGATTTATTCTGCCACTGTTACAAATGATTAATTTCTTTTCTCTATGGAACCAACATACCAACCAATATAATAAAACACGAGGTACAAAATTGTTCTAATGTTTTTCATTAGGAGAGGGTGTTACGGAAACAATTATCTCTGTTACTCTTCCTTTATTTTAAAAGCACAAATACGTCAGCTGAGACAATCGAAATCACACAACACTTTATGTTCGCGAGCAATGTGGCTGGCGGAGATACATTTACGCAACATTTATTACAATCAACCAGTTGGAATAAACTTTAGATTAATCATCAGGTAATCTATCTCTTTCATAGAACTGATGAAAATTTAGATGCAATTTAAAACAAGAAAATGATTTAAAGTCGTTTTCTTTCTTATAACTAGAGTGCTAAATGCATAAGTTTCCTTAAGCTTGTGTACTGTCGACTCCTAGATAAACACATAAAGGAAACGACATACAACATGATGGCATATGAAGGCATTTATAGGGACTCCTCACTTTAATAATATACTTTAAGAACTCACAAGAAACTCAGATAGTACACATTACATTTGGGGTAATCTAAAACACAATTTTAATGAAATCATTGGCATAACTATATTGGTTCTAGTGGTTGTTCGTTAAAGGTTCTGAATACCGAGAAGACTTTTTCACAATGTATGTAACTAGTTCAGCAGTTTTAATTTATTCCACTTCGGGTGTGATTTCGTTTTTCCTTCAAAATAAAAAGAATAATTATGAACAAGAAGGATCTGCAAAGTAACCGTCACGGTAAGATGTGACGTCTTTTTCCATCAGCCAATGTGTATAAATATGCGTTCTTCAATAATTGGTAATTAAATAAAATGCTGAAATGCTGGCACAAGATTTCGGAAAATAGGAAAGTCTTCAGAATCCCTATGTACCGTGCACATAGTGATTCTAAAATATGATAATAAACGAATATAACACTTAACAGTCTTCTTATAATTTATTACTTCAGCCATTTTTATGCAAAGAAACTTAGTAAGAAAAACAAGTAAATCAAGCCCTGTTTTAAAAAACAATTCTATTATAAATCGACACAACATGTAGGGTATCGAGCAATATACACAATCGTTATTTAACAAGCATCAAGGTTCCACTCCGGGTACTTGTCCATTTGCATCATCTCTTTTGTGTGTGTCCTTGAACTAATGCAGACGATACGAGTGAAACTAGAGCAACCATTTTTGTATATAACTGAAGGTCATCCAGTGCAAAGATCATTTATACTCTCATAATGGCAAAAATATAGACAATACACTGCCCCGTTTAAGAATCAGGATACACGAAAAGCTCCATTGGTTGTAATAATTAGGTTCGGTTGCATAATAGATCTGATTAAATGATTAGCTTCACGTACAAAGATGAATAAGGTAAATAAACCCCTGAAGAACAGATACATTCGTCATGCGCATAAGGCAGCCTACATTTAGTTTTGTAGGAAAGAATCAAAATTTAACACAACAATTGCTAATTTGTTGTTTCCATTATGAAGAACCGTATACTAAATACGTATGTCCCAAATTGAGTTCATTTTTGCTTGACCTGATTGCCTTTTTAAAAATTGTATTCTGTGTAAACGACTAATGCATAGCTAAATTATTTTCTTTGTGTATGGGCTTAATATCAGAATCATTATTAATAGAAGTAATTATGTTCATTTGTGTCTAGGTTTTGCAATTTCCTGAGCGTAATCCAGGTTATGGCTTTTATATTGTAAACATCAGGATCATTCTAGAGATTATTTTAAATTAGGTAATAATTTGTGTTTAGAAAATTCTAATTGTGACCTGAGGTCATGTAGAGAATTAGATAATATTGTAGCTGACATGATTATCTCAATCGTGCTTTAAGAACTAGCACTCAGAAGTTGTATTACATGTTGTGTCCAGTTGGGCTGAATTTCATTTCTTCAACTTACTGAATTCAACCGATTATTTTCTCTGGAAAAACAAAAGTGCTCTGATAAAATTCTTGGATACAGACATTTACTGGAATTTATAGTGAATTCAACCTGGAATTATATTACTGTGATTCAACAAAAGACTGTTATGGTGTACTTATATATTCCAATATTCACACATACATAAATACATACATACATACGTATGTACATACATACACGAATGCATATATATATATATATATATATATATATATATATATATATATATATATATATATATATATATATATATATATATATATATATATATATATATATATATATATATATATATATATATATATATATATATATATATATATATATATATATATATATATATATATATATATATATATATATATATATATATATATATTGTTACGTGACAAGGGCTCTTACTCAGTAACAAAGAAAAGAGTGAAAGCCAACAAGCTTTGTATATTTTAACAAAATAATTTATTTCCCTAGAAAACAATATAAAAATTGGAAAATAGGACTTACGGTTTGTGAATATAATCCAAAATTTAATCCTAAGAATGAAAAATACAAGTCTTATCACTAAATAGTTCTATTAGAATCCAGGTTCGAATCTCGACGACATACAAATATGGAAGGCGATGACGTCAGATGTGGTCCATGTACAAATATCAACAATTCCTCAATTGAATCACAGTTTTGTTTCCGAATAATTCCAGAATAAATTTCCATGAATATCTCTCAGAAATTTTTATAAAAAAAAAAGTTCACTTGTTGAGTTTCCTAGAGAAGAAATTATTAAATCCAAACAACAAATGAAAAACAAACAATCTGGCAACAAATAAGAAAAACACCTTGTTCCTTCAAGATGTTAAAATGACTCTGACAGAAAAATATTAAGAATGCGTATTTAAACCCCAAAAATATCATTTCAGTCTCGCGAGATGGGTCATGTGATCTCTTACTACAAGACATTTATCACGTACGCCCGTGTAGCCCCAATTAAGAACCAATAATAAAAAAACGTTGTTTACACATGGTGATCACGCAAGCAAAGTATGGCCTTGATACTGGCCAATCATTTTAACTTCCTGTTTACTAACTTCCCAACCCAAACGAACTAGGTTAACTAAAAATAATTCTCATGTAACACGTTTTACGTCTTAGATAAACAACATTTACTAAAAGAAAATATCGAATTACTAAACAAGAATTTCGAATCCCATGGAAATAATCATTACAATAAAATGTAATGAAACAAAAATAAAATAAAAAGAATATTAAAACTAACACACAAACAATTTAATTACATATACGTAACAATATATATATATATATATATATATATATATATATATATATATATATATATATATATATATATATATATATATATATATATATATAAAACCTGATAAACAACCAGTAGCTGAAACATTGTGTCTAGTTTCTGACCTTGATTCACAAATCAGATAGAGTTCTAGTAAACAACATTTAAAAAAAAATTTTTATTCATTCTAAGAGTAATATTCATTCAGTGGAATCAAGGCCATACCTAGAGTACGTGATAATTAGCATGTAAAAAATATTCTACGTTGTTCTAGAAGGTGACCACGTGACCCTCATACGGAAATCTGTTTTGCGTCTTAACTTGCTGTATAACCGTTTTCTTGAGAAGAACTAGCCAGTTGGGCTAAAAATCTTCGATACTTAAAGGTGTCTTGTTGTGACCAGTTTGAGTTGAATTTTCATTTTATGGAATTATTGATTCTTTCCCTGGAAAATACTAGTGCTCATACAGAAATTCTTGGACAAGGAAATTTATCGAAATTTATTCAGAAATTCTAAACTGGAATATTATTTTCTGTGATTCATCAAGGAACTGTTGACACGGCAACACTTTGAAGTTCACGACATACCTCATCTCCCACCATTTTGATTTCATCGGGACTCGAACACAGATTCATTTAGGACTTTTCAATGATAGGACTTCTATTTTTTATTCTTGGATTAATTTTGGATTTGATTCATAAACCGTAAGTCCTTTTTCTCATTTTTACCTTGTTTTTCTAGGGAATTAAATTATTTGTTAAATTTTATAAAGCTTGTTGTCTTCACTCTTTTCTTGTTACTTTTGTACGAGCCTAGATACGTAACTATATAGATATATATATATATATATATATATATATAGTATATATATATATATATATATATATATATATATATATATATATATATATATATATATATAAAATCTCCACAGCATTATTAATGGTACCGTGGAGCTAAATTAATTCAGTATAATGAACTTGCTTCAATGACTCACAAGGAAACATTTCCTCATAAACTGCTGTGTGCCTTATATCGCTATAATTTTTAAAACTCATCTTCATAAACAAAATGCTTGCCTCAAGAACCGTTGTGTTTCGCCAGCATGATGCGGTGATAAGACAGACAAATCATTCTTTGATAGTATGCAGAGAAATTATGAATGACATATTTAATATTGCTGCCTTGTTTGAATTTCCTTCGTGGACTGAAAAAAGTAGATGCAAGATAAATCCGTACTCTCTTAGGCTATTTATCTTTAGGAATACCATAGCTATATTTTACTAAGAGTTCATGTAACAAAATGTAAAATGACGTCAGTATAATTGGTGTTCATGCTTTAGTTTGTAAGCCATCCATTTCTTGTGCATTAGATCACATTTAAACAATACAAGCAAAGACAGAAAGGGAAAATATAAAGTTAAATGACGAGATAATGCAATTTAAAATTTTCTTAATTTCCTATATATTTTAAGTACACGTTTTACCAGAAAATAGTACACCTATATAGTATTGCATCCTAGTTGTTCTATCACACTTTCTCTGCATCGGCACTTCGCAGTCCTTCTTACCTCTTCTTTCTAATGCAGAGATTCAATTACGCTATCTTCGGCGATAGAACTGTCCGAGTGTGTATCGGTGTATATAATTGTGTTCATCAGATTTTATTTTGCACCTACTTCCAAACCATGCGACACATATCCATACCATGTGACACGTATTCAAACCAAGAGACATGTATCCAAACCATGAGACATCCATACCACGAGACATGTATCCAAACCATGAGACATCTGTCCATACCATGAGAGACGTATCCATACAACGAGACATATATCCAAAAAGCAACATGTATCCATACCATGAGACATGTATCCAAACCAAGAGACATGTATCCATGTATCTAAATCAAGAGACACGTATCCAAACCAAAAGACGTGTAACTGAGACTTTAAACTTTCACCAGAGCTGACACATTGGACGTAACAAAAACCTACATTAAATAGTATATATGAGTGATCTTATAAAGATTAGTGAACCAGACACGTGTATAACCCAACAAAAAATACAAATTAAATATACATAATACTTGCCTCAAAAAGAAAAAGAAAGATGTATATCACAGAGCTTTCTTTTAAAAGGTTATATATATATATATATATATATATATATATATATATATATATATATATATATATATATATATATATATATATATATATATATATGCTTAAAAGTTACGTCAAATAAATTCTTATGAATGACGCAAAATAAATGTTAAGCAATATTTTACTTCTGTACTCGTTAAAGCGCATTTGCAATTAGATTGGCTTTTCGTTTGATACGTCTCATGTCATCATTATAGTCCTACATTATCAAACTCAACCTAAATAATCTCTGATTTGTTTTTATCTTGCTAATGAAAGCAAGGGGATTATGATCACTGAATACAATAATCAGAGAAGGAACTGATGTAATATACACTTCAACGTTTTGCAAAGCCAATATTAAAGCCAAACATTCCTTCTTGATTGTGAAATATTTTATCTGGTGCACATTTAATGTTTTCGAAAATAGCACACTGGATGATCTACACCATTTTTGTCTTCTTGAATCAATACTCCATCAACTCAAACAATCCTGGCATCAAAAGAGATTTTCAATAATTGGCTGAAATTCGGAGCTGACAGAACTGGTTAACTCTCAAGTATGGCTTTTAACTTATCAAAACCCTCATGACATAATTCAGTTCAATGAAACTTGGTTTTCTTACTCAACAAATGTTTCAAGAGTTCAGCAACTATGGAAAATCGGAGCAAACGTTCCAATAACATTCTTCCATCCCCGAAACTCGCATCAGCTTCTTTTTACTGATAGGCACACGGAATTCATTCTTGTCCTTAACTTCTATAGGTGCCCATAATATGTCTTTGTGTAATTCTGTAGAATGTCTTTGAAATGTAACACAAGCACGGCAAAACTCACTTCTACTTAAATGAATTGTCCAACGTGCATCACTGAATCAATCACAGAATTTCCGAATGGTTTCCAAGTGATCTTTTCAGGAGTCGTTGTAGATTATAACCTCATCAATCTAAGCGTTACAATTATAAAGACCATATGTAATCATGTTCATTAAACGCTGGACAGTAGAAGGTAAAACTTTCATCAAAAACGGATTGCTTTATATTGATAAAGTCCATCTTGGGTCATCAATGCTGAAATTTCCTTTGCCCTTTCTGTTAGTAGAATTTGCCAGAATCCTTTCAAAAATTCAAACTTGGTGACATGATTTGCATTTCCAATTTTGTCAATGCATTATCAATTCTTGGCAATAGATATGAATCTGTTTTGGTCCCACTGTTTACTTTGTTTTAGTCGGTGCACGTGAGGAAAGTATTACCTGGTTTCGGCACAAGAAAGCTTGGTCAACTCCAGTAACTTTTACTTTGTTCTAAGAAATATTCTCCAGCAAATATTCGATTTCTTTTTGTCAAACATTCCTGCTTGAGGGGATTCATCCTTTAAGGATACTGTTTTATAGGTATAGAATCTACAATTTCAGCATCAGAATAGATTGTGTTTGTTCCGGTTGGAACATCTGGAAATATGTGCTTACATTTACATATAAACTGCTTTAATGCATTCTTTTTAAGACTGTAGACGTGAATGTTTCTGGTCCAGATTCTCCAATATTTCGAAGACTAGTTAAAAGCACAGTCACTACAATCCGGTTTAATGCCATCATTTAAATCTTCCCCGTGTGGCACATGTACAACTAAATTGACTGAATGATTTATAAGGCTATCTCTGTCATCATACTCCTTTAACACAGAGTTGGCAGAGTTGTTTCGGTTTCCGCCTTCCAGGAGTATTGATGATATAATTTAAATCATTTTATTTTTAACTTTATAAGGACCATTATAATTAGCTGGAAGAGAACTTTGAGGTATGTCCAAGAGAGAGAGAACTTTAACACCAGCCTGAAAAGTTCCTTCCTTTGTAGTTTTGTCTTACCTTAATTTCATTTTTGAGTGTCTAGACTGAAGATTATATCTTATTACTTCAAAGAGATTTAACCAAGAAGATTACTATCTGAATCATCTGTTCAAAGAAGTATCTCTCTTAACAATTTCAGTGGTCCCTGGACAATATGTTCAACATCTAGTACAAAAGAAGTAAAACCTACCATTTGACAAGCTTGACATGATCTACGTTATTTACAGACATCACTTAATTTTCGGCTTGTAAAATTGATTCAACTCTTGTGATAAGTCTTGTTGACCCCTAAATAACCAACCAAATGAGTTTAATAGGCTAGACTAAGAATTGCTTGTCTATATGTCTTAATAACAACAATTTCATAGTTCACTGTCCACTCGTCAACAGCGGTTACCTCGGGTGGTCTGTATTTCCTCATGAGAGGAACCGCAGTAAAGCTGAGAGGCTTTGGCTTTCCACCACACTCACTATTCATAAGCAAACCTATGAAGCCGCTAAGAAGAATGTCACAAACGTAGTCCATGCAGCAAAATCAGCCCACTACAGTACTAAGATCACAGAAAGTTCCAGCTGCAAAGAGATTACTAACAAGCTAATGTCAAGGAACAAATGTACACCACTTCCAACTACCTTCCCTCATGTCAACCTTCCGGACCTGTTTGCAAATTTCTTCCGTGACAAAGTGCAAACCATCAGAGATAAACTTGACAACACAATTTCAGTTGACTCGTCGTCACCATACAGTTGCGATACAGAATTTCAGCGGCAACCGTTAGCAGCATTTGAACCTGTCTCTATGGATTTAGTACGTACAATCGTGATGAAGAGTGCACCAAAGTCATGTGAACTTGATCCGATTCCGACATCACTGCTGCTAGAGTGCTTAGTAACTGATGTTATTAATACCTCTCTCTCATCCGGGGAATTCCCATCATTCTTCAAAACTACCATTGTAAAGCCTGTGCTGAAGAAACCAACACTCGACCATAACGATTAAAAGAACAACCGCCCAGTTTCTAATCTCCCATTCATGTCAAAAATCTTAGAAAAAGTTGTTCTATCCCAACTTGCATCTCATCTGAATTCAAACAGTCTTTTTAGCAATGTACAGTCTGCATATCGCCCTTGCCACAGTACTGAAACTACTCTTCTGAAAGTAGTTAATGACCTTCTCTCTGCTTTGGATAGCGGAAAGATTACAGTCCTCACTCTTCTTGACTTGTCTGCAGCATTTGACTCAATAGACCATGATATATTACTTCACCGTCTCCAGCATGTATTTGGCATTCACGATACAACCTTACTATGGTTCAAGCCCTACTTAGTCAACAGGACACAAATTGTGTCCGCAAATGGAAACCACTCCAGCCCATTTGATCTATGTTGTAGTGTTCCACAGGGATCTGTTCTTGGACCTGTTCTCTTCATTCTATACACTCAGCCACTCTCAAGTGTCATAGATCATCATCCAGTGTCTCACCAATTGTATGCTGATGACACCCAAATATACATATCTGATGACGTCAGATGAAGTCGTTGTACTGATGGCGACAGTTCCTCGTTGAAACACAATTTATAATATTCTGTTTACAATTCCAGAATAAATTTCCACTAAATGTCTTTGTCCCAGAATTTTTATAAAGAAAAGCACCTGTTTTGTTTTCCAAAGAAAATAAATTATTAAATCCCAAAAACTAGATGAACTTTACAAAAAACTGGCATCGACAATAAGAAGACACCTTGAGCTCTTAAAGGTGTATGATACGACTGACAAATCTACCAGAAATCGTCTGTCTTAACCCCCGATTTTAGATCACATGGTGGCTCACGTGACGGGGCTACGTGATCATTAATTTGAACAGCGCAGTAAAACAAAAATGCCAATTTGCACGTACGCTAGAATAGCCCTATCTAAGAATCAGATTCCCATAATGGAAATAATTTTTTAAAAAAAAGCTGTGTACAACTTAGCTAACACGTGGGTCTAACATGACCTTGGTAATAGCCAATCATTTTCATTCAATGTTTACAAACGTCTGAACCTAGGTGAACTAAAAATAGTGATAAAGCAACAGTTACGTTCTAATCAGGTCAAGTGAATTTTCCAAAAAGAGATTCAAATCCAATGAAAATTATCATTACAATAAAATGTAATGAAACAAAATTAAAATAAAAAAGAATTTTAAACTAACACACAAGTAATTAAATTACATATACGTAACAACATCTTTTGATTGATCCAATCCAGGAGCAAAAGTGACCTCATCAAAAGCCTTAGCAATGAATGTGTCAGCTAAAGGAATAATTTCCTGATCAACATCATTCTCAAGAGCTTTCGTTGACATAGTTCCAGCAACTTCAGAAGCTGGGTATAAATCAGGGATTTCCTTTTCAACAGGATCGACCTTTAAATCCAAACAAGGCTTGTCAGTTACAAGTGGATTAACCAAAACGTTACCTCCAGCTAGATATTGCCTAGTAGTAAACGAATACCCTCGATGAGTAAAGACGTTACTGTTTCGATTGTCACGGGTCCTGAGACTGTCTGATGACAAATTTACACACTGGAGAGGAACATTAACAAAGCCGCTCTCTACTCTCTGAATAAGAACACTTTCGTTAGTAGAAGATTTCTCAGATAAAGGCAAAGTACCTGATAATAAAAAAACTCTGAGAAGCTTCTGTGTCCCTTAAAGTTTAGTAGGATAGGATTTGCACGATCACCATTGGATGATGTAGAACCATAATAATAATAGCAAGTCCCATTCACCCAAATTCTTGATTTCGGACCAAACGTTGCAACCCCCTGATTCAAAGCACACTTTAGAAGTTAAACCAATGCAACTGCAGAGTCGTTTCTGCACCCCACAACTCGCCCCTTTAGCCAAAGAATATATCTCACAGGATTTACAATCCAATCTTCAGAAATAATTGCATTTTCTCGACAATATGTTCCACTAGCTGTTATTGAAGGTTAGGTTCATGTGCTGAACAAGGGGTCTAAAAATTGGACACGTGATTGCTTTTGAAAGATCGAGAAGAGTAGAAAGCAAGAACAAGGAATAACAAGTTTCTTAAATCATTGGCATGACCCGCTCTAACACTCTCCCTGTATTATTTTTATATAACGATTCGATGACTCCTGGCTGGCGAAGGTTGGGCTATGCATCCTTTAAAGTGCTCATGAAAGAAAACTTCGAGCTACATAAAAGTGAATGCTTTCTTGATTAAATCTGCCGATAGGATGACCGAAGAAAGTACATTATCATATAATTATTACATGATCGTGGTTGGGTATTTATCAATGTGTAAAATGTTACCTAATTATTCACAAAGTTAACATATAGTCTTTAGGACTTTATTTACTCTGTGAGTGATTAGGTAAAATTTACAAATCGTTAAATACCCAACCGAATATTAATGCGTATAAAATCTACATTATGAAGTAAGTATATATACCAACATACATGCATACATAGATACATAGATACATACACAGACAGACAGACACTGTATAGTAAATGGGCCTAAATTCCACTTCGCAAGACAATATAATAATTTACATATGCATAAGAAACATACATGCATACATAGATACATACATGCAGACAGACAGACATTGTGTAGTAAATGGACCTAAATTCCACTTTGCAAGACTATATCATCATATACATATGCATAAGAAACATACATGCATACACAGATACATATATGCAGACAGACAGACATTGTAAAGTAAATGGACCTAAATTCCACTTTGCAAAACAATATAATAATTTACATATGCATAAGAAATATACATTCATACACAGATACATACATGCAGACAGACAGACATTGTATAGTCAATTGACCTAAATTTCACTTTGCAAGACTATATCATCTTTTACATTTGCATAAGAAACAGATATGCATACAAAGATACATACATGCAGACTGACAGACATTTTATAATAAATGGGCCTAAATTCCACTTTGCAAGACTATATCATCTTTTACATATGCATAAGAAACAGACATACATACATAATATATACATGCAGACAGACAGACATTGTGTACTAAATGGACCTAAATTCCACTTTGCAAGACTATATAATCGTTTACATATGCATAAGAAACATACATGCATACATAGATACATACATGCAGACAGACAGACATTGTGTAGTAAATGGACCTATATTCCACTTTGCAAGACCATATCATCATTCACATATTCATAAGAAACATACATGCATACATAGATACATACATGCAGACAGACAGACATTGTGCCGTAAATGGACCTAAATTCCATTTTGCAAGACTATATAATAATTTACATATACATAACAAACATACATGCATGCATAGATACATGCATGCAGACAGAGAGACATTGTATAGTAAATGGACCTAAATTCCACTTTTGCTGAACTATATATTAATTTACATATGCACAAGAAACATACATGCATACATAGATACATGCATGCAGACAGACAGACATTATATAGTAGATGGACCTAAATTCCACTTTGCTAAACTATATAATAATTTACAAATGCATAAGAAACATACATGCATACATTGTTACATACATACAGACAGACAGATATTGTATAGTAAATGGACCTAAATTCCACTTTGCAGGACTATATAATAATTTATATAAGAAACATACATGCACAAACTTAAACATATTGTCTTTAGGTCAAGGAATTCATAATTAAAAAAATGGAGTACGCCAGGAACCAATATTGCATACCACACATACAAAATTGTTATCGAACTTGCCACGTTTGGATACAGTTCATAGAGAAGAAACTGTCCTTTCTAATATGAATAATATATGCATCCACAAAAGAAACGTAACTGTCACATCTGGTAGCTAATGTTTTGGTGAGCTATATTGTGAAAACGTAGTATTTTAGAATTGTAACAAGCTTTTTTCTGATGAGGCAACAACGGCACTCTAATGTTCATTCACACACACACACACACACACACACACA
>JAECUM010061382.1:0-12231 GCA_016617855.1 Megalonaias nervosa
ATGAAGAAAGTGAAAAACATGGGTAAACTTTAATTTTCGATGGTAGCGGTGGGCGCACTGTCTCGTTTCTTCTTAAGTAAATGCGTAGAAAGGAAAATTTATTAGCCCTTCCCTTGTTTTGGTTTCGTCGCCAAGCGACTGAATGTTAAGCACACGGGTCATTATTATTGTCTGTTAGACAGGTCCACTAATTACTGAAAATCGTAGATAAATCTGAAGAAAATTTTTTTTTTGGTTTTTGTATGAATGATGACGATAGATAAAACCGTGCTGGGCCATACACACCTTCTCTGTCAGTTGCCAACAGTGACACAGAAACAGGTTATCAATCTCAGCATTTTAACAGCCATGCAGTCTACTGCAGTTTAGTGCAGTGCAAGGTTGAGCTGTCACTTCGGTTTCAGCTTGTCATTTGATATGCAATTCTACTTCTGTTTGACAACAATACCAAACTATACGTGGATTCAATTGTCTATTTACATCGTATTTAACATTAACTGATCTTTTGTTGGTTGGGCACTGAGTTATTAGTATTAAGATGGCGTCAGTACAGTATGGGCATCATTTACCTGGTGCTTTCCACGTCTAAGCTGTCCGTATATTTTCATTGCAGGTAAGTTCTTATATGCAACAATAATTAGCGGCTCTTTAATTAATTAAAATATTTAATTATATTTGAAATCGTCGTATCCTTCATATGTTGTTGTCAGTCATATTTACCCTTTCCGATCCAGTCAACCTTTGATGGCGGTAAATTTGCCAATGAGAATTGACTAATCAGATAACGGTTAGTTTCAGATTAAATTTACTTGACTAAATATGCACATAGGTTCAAATGTTAATAATGACGATAAGAAATGCACATATATAGCGTCTATTTTTTCTGTTTGTTTGAATAATATTAATTCTGCGAATATATATATATATATATATATATATATATATATATATATATATATATATATATATATATATATATATATATATATATATATATATATATATATCCTGGTCATATTGTATTTATTACTCTATTTTATTGACTGATTATTTGAGTGATTGACTTTATACACCCGGTGTCATTTGAAATCTTTCAATCATTCCATGTATCAATATCCGCCAATTATCTCTTTTTTAATTTTTCGATTATATCATCAAGATAAGCATGTTTGCGTTTTAATAACATTGAAATGTAATGGGAGAAAAGCCTCACTTGGAAGAAAAAATAAACGTCTTTCTGCCAACTTCATCTTGGCACTAATTGTTTGTATTTAACTTCATATTGGCACTAATTGCTTGAATGTTACGCAGACTTCAGTGGGTTTGACTGCTCTATAGCTTGCATAAAATATTTTATAGTCTGGACTCTATCCTAAGTAAATTTGTCACTGCTATTTCACGGAATATTATCAGAAATCTGTATGAAATCTTTATTTATTCTAAGATTTCAGAACACGAATATTTCCTCGAGGACCCAAACATTGGTGCTGAAGACATTACAATTATGTTGGGAAGTTTATTTTCTCCTTTTCTTATAAATTCTCATTTGTAATTGATGCCTGCTTTGTGTAGAGTGCATAATGCTGGACAAACTTCAAATGAGGGTGCAATGGTTCTCGATTTTAAAAAGACAATTATAAATGTACAGGATTGATTTGTGAAACTATATCTGCTAGAGGCGTTCCAGTTGTGGGTAGGTTTGCAAACATATCATTTTGACAGCAAAGTCGGCAATAAAGGCTTGAGAACCTTCTACCATAAATGGGGCAAACAGGCCTTTATCTCGGGTCATGTTGAAGCCTTTTGTCATAATTATAAAAATTATGTTCGAAATAATTCCATCGCCGTTCCTTCTCATCTTAGATATAAGGAAAGTTACACAATGCCAGATGGAAGGTGAAGTGTATTAGATTGCGTCGGGGAGTCAAGGGGGTTTGAGTTTCCGTACAAAATAACTTTTCAAGTTTCCGACTTGACGCATATCTACAATGGTGACGGTGTTCCGCGTGCTGGAGATTGCTTGACATGCTTTGTTAGAATAACTAATGTAGACTATCATGCAAAACCTTCATTATCCCACTGAATTCCCCTGAATATTCACAACCATTCAAATGAGTCACTAAAAGAACTTTGTATTTTTATTACACTAAGGAATGTTATGACTTTCAGGACAAAAAACATGGAATTTGACTGAATATTATTTGTTTTAGTTCTTTCCATTTTGCCATCACTCCTTAGCGGACAATATTTTGGAAGATATTATTAGGAATCAAACTTCTTGCAGAACGTGGCACGGTAGCGGGTGGCAGACCGCCCTTGTTTTGAGGTTCAACGCAATTACACATGAATGGCTTATGCCAATCAAAGATTAGGCAAACGAATGTATCACGAAAAGACCTTCAAAACTCTCTTTATATTAAACCAGTATTGGTATATGTTGTTCTTTTTGTGATTGAGACTTGGGACTTGCACACCTTTCGATAAATGGACATTTCTTCAAATGGTAAACTCTCTCTCTCTCTCTCTCTCTCTCTCTCTCTCTCTCTCTCTCCACAAGACTCTATATATATATATATATATATATATATATATATATATATATATATCCAGCTGCTAGTGATATTCGAGAACTGGTGTGATAGGGGTTTGTACTTGTAAATACCATAGGCAAATCAACATACATGTCATGTATTCTTTGTTGTCTTTTTCCTCCAATTTTCCTCCAAAGTCTCGACTTGTATGATGATGATGACGATAAGAGCGCGTGCGAAATACAATTTTTAGTTTCATTTTCAGCATCTATTACGCAAAAGAATACTTGGGGGAACAAAGTCGACCAAGTATGTTTACTGAACTCTCTTATTTCGGCATTACATTATGTTATTATTCTGCACACATAAGAATGGAATGCAGAAGTTGTATGGGTTTTAAATCCATCAGTCGATGGTCGTAACGTAAGACAATTAAGTGTGTATACGATCTGGAATATGTCTACCTTCATCCATCGATTGGCTGTATTGTCGTCGAAACTGAGCTTGGAATCGATGCCACGGTTACAGGTAAGTGGGTTGATTACAGTGTACACAGAGTTTGTTGAATTGTCCGTATACAAGCGTCACATAAAATTGCATTGATCCAATGACAAACTGATGAGAACAGATTTCAGTATTCTACCTTAGAGGTAAAATCGTTTTGCAACGGAAGCACTCAGGCAAATTCAAAAGTCTCTCTAGGGCTGCGATTATGACGTGTTGCCTTTAGGGCTGCGTTTATCATGTTTTACCTTAAGGACTGCGATTGTCATGTGTTGCCTTTAGGGATGTGATTATCGTGTTTTACCTTTAGGGATGCTATTATCATGTGTTACCTTAAGGGCTGCGATTATCATGTGTTGCTTTTAGGGCTGCGATTACCATGTGTTGCCTTTAGGGATGCGATTATCATGTGTTGCCTTTAGGACTGAGATTATCATGTTTTGCCTTTAGGACTGCGATTACCATGTGTTGCCTTTAGGGCTGCAATTATCATTTGTTGCCTTTAGGGATGCGATTATCATGTGTTGCCTTTAGGGATGCGATTATCATGTGTTGCCTCTTATGGTTTTAAAGATATTCCTGTATCTTGTACAAATCGTTTATCCATATGATTACGCATATTTTAGAGCAAGTAATATTTTCTTAAATGTTTTCTTGTTAATAATGAGAATGTTAGGTCGGATGTACTTGACTGAGGAGAGATTCTTAAAATATATACAATTTATATGCAATCACAGGCGATATGTTTCTGATAGTACTGATTTTCATAAACATGGAATAGTTTAAAATGTTCTATACTGATGTACACCTTCAGAACGTTGATTACTTAGTGGAAATTATTGTATTTGTTGCCTATTCTTCTTCGACGTATCGCAGAAGAAAGAGTTTAAAAAAAATTGAAAAGTGAACGTTCTAACAACAACAGTAATAAATCCCCCCCAAAATAAAACAATAGAGAAATCCTTGTGTTCAAAGATGATAACAGTAACAAAAAAAAAACCAATAGAGAAATCCTAATGTTCAAAGATGAGTCAAGTTAAAATCTGATTTTATTGATTCAGTTTCGATTAAACCTAGTTTATCTTCAGTACTACAGATAGGAAATTTATTTTACAGTTTCAATATTTTTTTCTTCTGTATTTTCCATATGTGACTATGCAGGCAAGATACATGTATGCAATTAGACACTCTTTCTATCTGCACATATCTTTCACGAGAGAGAGAGAGAGAGAGAGAGAGAGAGAGAGAGAGAGAGAGATATTTGAACCACAAAAAATCCTACTAAATGGATCAATCCGAAAATTCTGATTACACTAAACTCAGTTTCATTATTGACAAACTGTTCATGATCAAAGTAGAATTAGAAATGATATCGGAAAACCTAATCTCGATTGTCCATAATCAACCAACCGTTGACGGTCCACGTGTGAAATTGGGCCGTGATAGAACAATTATTTCAACAATCTGATACTTCTGCATTGTTGATGTTCAGTTGATCCATATCATTATATATTTCTTAAGAAAATGGCGCTACTCAACGTTTTGTGTCATCGGGTCAGATAAATATGTTTTTTTGTTTCATAATCGTTGACATTGGGCCGTGATCGAACATGCTGTGAGAAGAAATGTCACATATCTCGTGACGCTGTGTCATTCAGTGAAAACCATCTCTTACGATAATTATATCGTAATTAAATTTATGAAACAACGTTCACATTTTTTAGTCAGGATGTCGTGTCAAAAATAATTTGCCACACTATAACAACGTCTCATAGCACCGTCACGGAGAAATGCAAACTTCTTGACTTCATATGATGTATCTAATTTCAAACTTGTGTTCATTTTGACATGAAAATTATCTCACTCAATTGCATAATACAATATGACCCTAACAACAAGCACACGCTAATATTCAACTCGTTTGAAATATTTTACATAAAATAAACACTAGTGTAGGATCATGAATATGAGGAATTCATGAAAATAAAGCAACAAAGGAGATTTGTGAATCTATGGTAATTTACGAGTGTTTCTTCTCATAGACAATAATAGTTAATATGTCTTAAATAAAATCGTTTCTTGAATTATTTTCAGAAAATTATGAACGTTGCTGTTGTTGTTTGCTTTGTTTTTGATTTGTTTCATCTTTATGCTGGTATCTGAGGAAGCTTGACAGTAGCTTCCCGTTGGTAGGTGGTTCTTACACGGGTTTCCCTGATTATCTCTCCATCAGTTATTCTGGCCGCCATATATAAGCCTATCGTGGGCTGAAAAATGGTGTTAAACCAATAACAACAGTAACATGTTGTTCTTCATTTGCAGATAAGGTAGTCATTTTCAAACGAAAAGAAAATGGCGCTACTCAACATTTTGTGTCATCGGGTCACATAAATATTTTTTTTTTTGTTTCATAATCGTTGACATTGGGCCGTGATCGACGATTTGATACTTCTATGATTGTTGTGGAATCGATACATTTTCATAATAAATATATAATGATTGTCCCGATTCCACAAGGTTCATAGAACAGTTATTTTAGTAATCTGAATGTTCCTCGTCAAACATACTAAACCAATTATTGATGATCCACGTGTGAAATTGGGTCGTGATAGAACAATTATTCCGACGATCTGATACTTCTTCATTGTTTGATGGAAGTGTACAATCATTATGATTCCACAAGGTTCATAGAACAAATACTGCCTGGATCATTTTGGCGGGCGCTAGTCATCGGGGTCAGATAAATATTTTTTTTGTTTCATAATCGTTGACATTGGGCCGTGATCGACGATCTGATACTGTTGAGTTGATCCATATCATTATATATTTATCAAGAAAATGGCGCTACTCGACATTGATAGATCAAATATCATTAGAATACAAACTAAACCAACCGTTGACACTCCATACATGAAATTTCAGCATAATATCATGATCGATGTCTTCTCCGATGATGATATCATTTCCGCCGTAATAACCTTGAGCATGATATCGGCGATGGATCCATTCATCATCGTCTAGAAATTCTGATCTAGGAAATTCTGGATAACGAATCGTATAGTTTGATCTACTGGAATTAATGTTATTATCCGCGGTGAACGTTGCGCCGAATCCTTTATAAATTAATTTTATTTTTTTGATGAAATTTTCAAAGGTCAACTTGTTACTTCTTATTCTTGTTTCAGGAAATATGCTTGACCAGTGTTTCATTAGCGTGTTATAAATTTCCCTTTGTGTGTTATCAGAGGTTATCGTGGTAAATTTATTTCTGATGTCATTTCCCGATACTTTTATGGTTGTTTTGGATAATTTATCCGGGACAACAACGGGTAACTCTAACATGTCAAGGGTGTTTCTAACCGCGGTCAATTTTTCTTTGGAGGATAATTTATCCGACCGGAACGTTTTAGCGTCAGTGATATGACCGTTCGTAAATTTGTCAACGATTGCGTGTTGAGCGCGTTTTAACCTAACTCGTTTATCATATAGTTGTTCTATTTGTTCCGGAGGTAGTTTTGCAACATCCGTTGGGAACATGTGATCGAGAAATAATCGTTTAGAATGATATGGGTCAGCGTTATCGTGTTCAGGATTGTATTTATGATATTTTGATTCTTGCTCAGGTTGAACTTCTACAGATTGTTTGATTCGTTCTCCAACAGAGGTTTTCAAGAACTGATCGACTGCGGGATTATCATTTATTATTTTTTTCGCAGGATACTTAGTAATACTGTTATTGCTTTTCCAAGTATTATAATCATCCGGAGGTTGTTCTATGATTTCATAACCGCTACATTTCATCATCGCAATTAATCTCGGCGTGAAATACAATTTGGAATTGTTCTCGTCAATGATGTTTCCAAGATAAGCGAATCCGTATGGGGTGTGCAATTCATCGAAATTAGGACACCTAGCCAATTTAGTTATCTCGTCTAGGTTTCGTTCACGGTCCATGATTAATTTTGTTAATTCTTCACGGGTCGTTGGAAGACTTTTATCGTGCGATTTCCTTGTTGCCGAGTAATGAATTTCATTAACACATCTAAACCGGTGAATCGCTTGTGCTGTGGCCTCAACGGATCCTAATTCCGACGAGAACACAAATAATTTAGTAAATCGTTCATCAACGATACTAACCCCGGCTTCAAGAGTACTATTAAATATCATGACATCTACGTCGTTAAAGGCGTTATTGATGTCAGCGAAATCTGATTTCTTTTGCGCAGAATCGGTATCAGCATGATAATACTTGACTCGAAATCCCATGTGTTGAAGTAATTTTGTTAACGCTTCCACGGAATAATTGGTCCGTATTTTGTTGTGGACGTATACTGCGATCTTTTCACCGGCGGATTTAGCAATTTTAAGTTGAGTTATTAACGCTGCCAAATTGCTTCGGTGAGACAATTCTACGATTAATTTCTTTCCGTGATCGGGTTTATAATCGTTAATGATGAATTTCATTGTGGGGCTTCCTATCCTTCTGAACAAGGATATATCATCGTTGTCAGCGTGCGCATCTAACACAATCAGGCGTTGACATGCTGTTACTAACCCGGCGAATCTGTTCCAGCGTTTGATGCTGTGTTTGACAGAACTAAATTGCTGCCGATGAATCCCATGCCACTCATCCACGATAATCATATCAGGAATTCCACGAACTCTGTTCAGTGATTCATATTGTACAACAACTCGTCTACGATCGTTTGGTTTCAAAATGATATCACCGATGATGTCCGAGTACGATTCTACACCGTAATCAGATTTTACCTTTTCGGTGAATGTTTTTCTGTAGCTGATTGCGAGTACAGATTGTTCAGGTCGTAATGAATTCCATGCTGCTCCTGATTTTCCCATACCACATGCAGAACCGTCCAAATAGTCCTCGTCAGGGATTATTCTACACCCTGGTCCATCTTCATGTAACGGAATTGCTGTATACAACAAATCGGGATTTCGTTCGCGGAAATATCCTGGATAATGTGATCCACGGCGGGATTTTATCAAATATTGTAAATATTTTTTGTCAATAATTTTTTTTCCTGATTGATTTATTGGAAGCTGATCAACGATCGGCTGAAGAACAGCATTACTGTATTCTCCGTTAATGATTTTCTCGATGCGATCTTCGACGGATTCTTCATCGATCGGAATTATAATTTGGTTTCCAGTTGATCTTGGACAACAAATTGCATAGTGATCTTCATTGATGTAGACGAGACAATTATCGCACTTGAATTCAATAAGATTGTACAAATAATTGTATCCGTGGCGCCGATTACAAATGTTGCAATGATGCCCTGGTCGTCGCGCAATAGAAATTCTATTTTGAGATCCATTAGTAACAGCTATTAGTTCATCTGGTTCTCCCGTTAACGCTATGGAAATCCTAGTAATATCTTCTACAGAAATAACATCCATAGTAAAATTTGATCGGTCATAATTATGTTCATCACCAACATGTACATATTCCGGTTGAATCTCAACTGGACAAACTAACATCTGAGATGCTGAAAAGTCACCAATGGGATGAATTAATTTCTTACATGATTTATTTTTGTACGAATGTGACCTTGTCAAGTTCAATTTGATACTGTATAATCCAGCCCCAAGGTCAACATTCCACTGGGGGTGTTTATCATGTCGCAGTTGTTTTATTAATTCTTGATGACGATCGAATGATACTGGAGTGGTTTTACA
This sequence comes from Megalonaias nervosa, assembly GCA_016617855.1. Lineage (NCBI taxonomy): Eukaryota > Metazoa > Mollusca > Bivalvia > Unionida > Unionidae > Megalonaias > Megalonaias nervosa. The sequence goes on from JAECUM010061382.1 coordinate 8,736, forward strand.
GCGAATGTGACAACCACCGTTTGTTTCAAACACAAATACGTCATCGCGAGAACAATTGCATAATTCAGTGAAATAATCGATGATGTCGTTGACGTTGATCAATTTGTTGGATTGACGGACTTCATGATGATCATGGTCACCACAAGCTCTACTAAAATAACAAATATGTTTGGTATCCAGATCAAACACAGGATATCTATATCGGAATTTAGGAATTATTTCGGTAATCGATGATTGTCCTGCAAATTCTTTTGCAAATCGATCGAAACAATCATCGGACGGAAACACGTAGAATCTGTCAAAATGCTGTACAATGATTCCTTGGGCTGATTTTTTACTGGATTTTTCGATGAGTAAATTCTGAATCGCTAGTTCTTTCTTCGGATGATAAATTAAGTCACTAAACGAATTCAGAAATAATTCGTAATACTCGCGAAGGTAAAAACAATTAAGTCTAGCGATGCTGGTTAGTTCGTGTTGTGGTGTATCTTCGAATATTTCTCGGAGATAGTCTTCGGTTGCACTCTTGATGATGAATTTATCAAAATCGAAATCAGAATCTACGTCGGGTTCTTCTTCGCCGGATTCTACCTGGGGCGGTTCCACATATAAAGATTCAGAACCAACGTGGGGACAGTCGTTTAACAAACAAAATAAATCACATTGATGTTCATTTAAAATATCATCATTATTAGATATATCATTATCCTGGTCGATCAATGATGTATCATTGCTGCTAGTTATATTCTTTTTTTCGCTCATTATATAATAATATATCCCACAGGTTATTTTATTCTAATTGAAAAATTAATTACGTTTGTATTATATAATGCCATTTCAAGTAGGGAATAATTATTGTCCATGGTTGTTTCAGGGATCAACGCGAAAATGCGGTAAACGATGCCGCGGAGAATACTGCGGTTATCATAATCAAATGATCAGAAAAGGATCAACAGGAATTAACCCGTGTTTAATCTGTGGTAATGGAGTACGAGGTAAAATAAACCTTTTGTACGAAATGTGGAGGAAATAACTACAGAACCATGCTAATTTATTTTGAGCAACGACAATTAAAATATCAACCGCACAAAGAAAATCCTCCGACCGTTGAAGAATTCTTGTTAACCCACACAAATATAACCAATCAACGATAGAACGATTATTTGATCAATCTGAGACCGTCCCATTGGCCGAACACAAATGTTGAGTAGCGCCATTTTCTTAATAAATATATAATGATATGGATCAACTCAACATCACCGGGTGGGTTGACCAATGTTTGTGATAGAACGATTATTTGATCAATCTGAGGCCTCTATCATTGTTGGCGAATCGGGACAATCATTATATATTTATTATGAAATGTCCCGATTCGCCAACAATCATTGGTTGGTCGAAGAAATTATTTTTTTTTTTTTTGTTTTATAATGAGCACCAGGAAGAAACTGACCGAAGAAGAAATTGCAGAAATTAAATCGTTACGGGCAAGATGACGGTCAGAGAAATCCTTGACCGGTTTGACATTGGAACTACAAGACTGTACCGGATTTGGAACACGACCGGGATTGACCACGGCGAGATTACCATGCCAAATCGTCCACAACACGACGATGATCTGTAGAAAAATGAAATTTCCGCGCTGAAGTCGACCATCGATCGTCTCCAACAGTACAATGATGATCTGCTAAAACAGTTCCACGAAGATCATTTAAAACATGATTCGGATATCATTAAGATGAAGTTAAATATTGATCATCTGAAACAGGCCAACGACGATTTGTTAAAGCAACGTTACAACGCCGAAACCAACATAATTACGCTACGATCTCAACTTGGAGCTGCAAAACAACTTTGCGAAGACCGATCATTCGACTCCATAAAACAAAAAAATAATGATCTACTGAAACAGAATTGCGAAAATGTCATTGCCAAACTCCGAAACGAACTGTCGCGGGTTATTTCAGAACGAGATAAGCTGAAAAAGGATTTCAGCGCCGCGATTGAGCAGCGAGATGAAATCTATCGGGGCTTAAAAATCGCGAATGATGAACGTGATCAACTTCAGAAAAAGAATAAATCGCTGCGAGATGGGATTCAGTATTACATCGTTCGTGGAAAGTAACCGGGGCGGTTTTACAGGAATAATAATGATTGTTGTGATCCTGTAAAATGTGAACGAAGGGTTATTTTATCATTCTGAATGCTTTCGTTGGTACAACCGTTGGCCGAACACAAATGTTGAGTAGCGCCATTTTCTTAATAAATATATAATGATATGGATCAACTCAGCATCACCAAAACAAGTGTTCGTATCGCCGTTGACGTTGTTCTCGTCGCGCTATAAATTCTTCGGGGGAACATCTCAATTTTTTACTGAGTCTTTTTATTTCCCTTAATTCTTCTTCGGCCCGGAATTTTTCTTTTTGTTGTTTTTCTTGTTGTTCTCGCTGGTTTATTATTTTGTAATCCTCGACCAGGTCAACCACGGCAGGAATCGTGTTAAGATTGTTATGTTAATACTCTCGTGCCGTGGGTAGGTTTTCTTTTATTATGTCGCGCTTCGGAATTCTGTGATTGTAATAATGCAGTAACGCGCTGTATTTGTTACCACCACATCGTGCACAAATAACCGCACGAGATCCTAATCCGCATCCGATACAAATTTGTAACCCCGGAGATTTTTTCAGAAGTTGATTATGATACGCGCAGTGATCTCCGCGACATCGTTTGTTGCAAAATTCAGAATTTCGAAATAACCACTTGCAATGATTCATTTAATATATTTTATTGTTAAATCGTTCAAATAATTACAGCAGTAGAGAGGGTGAACTCAATTAGGTTTCAAAATATTTGTAAGAAAATAAGGTTGTCTTCATGTATATTTTATGGTAGAATTATAACTTAATTATATTTGACCGCTCAATGGTCTGCTTACCATATAGATTTCAAAATACTTGTAAGAAGACCAGATCTATCTCATTTGATTCGTTTGTCAAATTATGTCTTAATAGTGTATTTGAAATTCAAATTGTCTGTTCACCCTCTCAGCTGCTAAAGCATTACAAGTACAAAATGGAATTGACAACACTGAAATGTCTAACATTTCTGCAGTTTCCTTTCGACACTTTTAAAAACTGATAAATTATTGATGACGAATATAGCCTTGTAGCATATACGCATATGTACTTATATCCAGTGGCGTCACTAGGGTTGGTGTCACCCACTGAGGTAACTCATGATGTCTCCCTCATGCACAAAAATTCAAAAATTTTATAGACAGTCATTTTGGTATCACCACCTCTGATTGTGTCACCCATTGCGGTTTGCACCCCCCGCACCCCCTAGTGACGCCACTGCTTATATCTACGTACACAAGTACATACATACATACATACATACATACATACATACATACATACATACATATGTCACAGGGTTCGAAATAAAAGTCACAATACTCCAAATGACTGACTATATAAATGTGCTGCAGCAAGAG